>LTAE01006340.1:0-25655 GCA_001647135.1 Pontederia paniculata
GTGAGAGCATTGAGCGATAGAAAGCCTTAGCTCCCCTTCTACGATTCGAGTGAAGAATCCAGGATAGAAGGGATTGTGAGTTCGTGAGCGAACTCTAGGAGGTTGTCTCCTTGTTCTCGAGAAAGAAAGGAGAAGTTGTAAGAGAGCCTTCGCCCTTGAAGAAGGAGTTCAGTAATCTCCGGAGATCTCGAATGCGAGAAGACCGGAGCGGGGACGTAGGCCAAGAGTTCGACCGAACCTCGTCAACAAACTCTGTGTTTGTGTGTCTGTTTATTTTCTCTGCTCTCTCTTCTCTCTACTTGTTTATATTCACATCTATGTGCTTCCGCTGATTAGACTAATATAACATAGTAAAAGTAGCAAAAGTTTTAATACACCAATTCACCCCCTTGGTGCCAACCCGATCCTACAATCTTATAAACTGAGGTGATTCAGGTGGCTTGCTAATAAAGTTATACATAGATCTATCAAAAGGAATACCCAATGAATTTTGGACCCAAACCCACATATCATTATAGGGAGAGGTAGGCAGGTTAATTAATAAGATTTTCTCCACTTAACAGGGAGAAAAATCATGCATAAGCAAGTTAAGATTCCAGTCAGAGTCACATATGAGATCAACAACCATCAAAGAGTAGATTAAAGAGAACACTTTCACATAAGTAAGCTTAAAATATAAAGGGATATTAAAAACACAAGGGTCTTTATAAACATTTGTAAAACAACCATTACCAATTTGTTTCCTGAGTCCACCTTTTATGAAATCCATAACTTGCAAAAGTAGTCGCCAACACCGTGCATATTTATGAAGCATAGAGAAAGGTGGCATAAACTAGGGGTGAGGGAGTCCATATTTGTTATTAAGTTCACAAGGGGATTTTGGTTTTGATTTAGGATAGCTAACAATCTTTTAGCTAACATGGCAATTCGAATATGATGCAAGTTTCTTATTCCCATGCCTCCAACTTGGCAAGCTAATTGCATAGTTTTCCAACCAATAAGGTGTATACCCTGCTTGTCCCTTGAAGACCAAAGGAAACCTCTTGAAGACTTCTCCAAGAATTCAATAAATCCAGATGAAATATATATATATATATATATTGTGTTCGCGCCAACATGAGAAATCGGCGAGTACCTTCTGATGATCGAATGGTGGCCGGCAGCTACAACGTCGAAGTCATCTTGATGGCGAACATCTCGCGGTGGCGTCGAGTAGAGAGGAACATAGTATTCTAGCAATCAGATGAAATATATATATATATATATATATATATATATATATATATATATATATATATGGAGACTAGAGAGGAGTTAGGTAGGGATCTTAGTGTAGATCTAATTAGTGTATCTTTGCCAACCTGTGTCAAGGTTTTCAATTTCTATCCAGCCAATTTACAATGTATCCTATTAGGAATATGAGTTGAAGGAGTTTTTGAAGAGGAAGTTGTAGGATGTAGGTGTACCAAGGTACATAAAAGGGAAGGTGCCTATTTCAATGTTCAAAATATTCTTAATACCATTCTACCTTTTTTGTTAAACCTAGGAGGCAAATATATTGCTGACTTGCTCAAATTGTTTTTTTTTATTTGTTAAAGCTTTGTACCAGTTGAAAATAACTTTAAGTCTCCTGTAGTTAAGGGAATTACTAGCAATACATACTAGTAGATCATCTGCATAAAATATGTGACTTGTGGATAGGTTACCGCATTTTAAAGGATGTAAACTTCCTATTTCCATCTCCTGCTTCAACGAGGAAGAAAATACCTCAGAAACAAGTATAAATATGTATGGAGAGAGTGGATATCCTTGCCTTATTCCTCTATTACTTTTAAAATAAGGAGATAAGGAACCATTGATAGAATAAGTAAATATAGGAGATTTAATATAACTATCAATCCAACTTATGAATTTAGCTAGAAAATTCATGAGTGTATAGCCTCCCAAGATACCCTATCAAAAGCATTTTTCATATCAGCTTTAAGAATAATAATTTTTTTCCCTTTAGTCATCGAATGAGAAATTTCTTGAGCTAAAAGTGGTTATCTTGGATGGATCTATTGTCCACAAAAATAGATAAAGACTTATCAATTAATTCAGGTAAAGTGGGCTTCAATCAGTTGGCTATGATTTTAGCTACAACTCTATAAGTAACATTGCATAAGAATATGGGTCTATAATCAAATATTAACATTGGGTTTTGCTTCTTGGGAATAAATGTGATGGAAGTTTTAGAATATCCATGAGGTAGCTATCCAAACGAAGAACTGTAAGATTTCTTTGGTTATATCTTGTCATATAATATCCCAATAGTTCATAAGAACTCACATGTAAAGCCACCAATCCTTGAGCTTTACCAGGGGCCATACTCCAGAAACTTCGCTTAACTTCTTGGGTTGTGATAGGTGCAGATAAATTATTGACCCATGCAACATTTAGAGAAGGTAGATGGGGTTAGTGTGATGCATGTATTAGCACTTGAGTTTCAAGAGCCCATAAAGAGGTATAATATTTAACAAATTGATCCTGAATATCTTTGTCATCAATAAATATGTTACATTCGTTATCTTCAATTTTACTAATGTGATTCCTCTTGTGTTTGATAATTGTGATTAGTTGGAAAATTTTGGTGTTCTTGTCCTCCTTGAGCAAATTTACTCTTGATTTGGACCATCATTTAAGATTGATCTACTTTAGTAGGCAACATGTAATTATAAAGACTCCTAAGTCTTTTGAGTTCTTCTTCTGATAAGTCTTGTTTTTCATCCTTAAATTGCAGATCTGAATTATCACTCCTAACCTTATGGGCCTTATTCTCTAACCTTCCCTAATCATTTTCATTCCATCTCAAGGCTTGCTCTTTAATTTTATTAAGGAATCAGAAATGAGTTGATCTCTCTCCTTGTTTCTTCAAATATTTTGAACAATGCATTTAGGCTCCTGATACTCAAACAAAAAATGTTCATATCTAAATGGTCGAGACTTGTGTAATTTATTATTAGTACATAATAGGATAGGTGCATGATCAGAGGTACCTCTATTTAGAGTGTGCAGACTTAGGTTTGGAAATTTAGTTATCCAGCGTTGGTTGACTAGTGCTCTATCTAACCTAGAGGATTTTGGCTAGTTGGTCTTTGTTGTTACACCATGTAAACTATGGTTTTGTTAAAGGACATTGTTTTTGGATAAAGTCTCGGAAAAGCCTACTTGACTTGGTTACTTTAAATGGTCTACCCCCTTTCTTGTCCTCAGTACTAATGATACAATTCTTATCACCCATTACAATGCACGGTATATCATCAAGATTATAAGATGCTAATCTTTGTCATAATTGATTTATGCATCTAGGAAGGTTGCTAGCATATATAGCGGATAAGAGATGGGAAATTTTTTAATTAAAACTACGACATGAAGATATTGAGAGGATAAGGTGATCAATGATACTTGAGTAGCACCTATATGCCAAGAAAGTAAAATACCCCTTGAAGCCCTAAAACCTTCTTGGAAACACCCTATCCAGTTGCTCCTAAGTCTTCTAATCTGCTCAAAGGTGGAACTATCCACATGTGTTTCCAACAGAACAATGAGATCCGGGGAGTGAGCTCTAATAAGACAATGAAGTCAGTTCCGCACCTTGCTTCTAAGAGCGCCTCTACAGTTCCATACCAATATCTTAATCATTATATAGTCATGTAGAGAGGGATGCAGTGATCATCTCGATGGCTATTTCCTGCATAGAATAAGGAGACTGAACATAATATTGTTCTTTTAGGGATGCCTTATTTTTTTCTTTTTCTTGTTGTTCTTCCTCCTTGTACCGACCGAAAGGCAGGGGAGGCAAGAAATGTTCAGCTGCCATGCGATTGAGTTGTGGCTCCATCCTAAGTTTCAAGATGAGATCTGCATCAGCCTCCTCAAGCTTTTCATCCTCGGAAGAATTCAAGATCGCCATCGATCTTGAGGATTGAAGCCTATCCGTGACCCGATTAACCATTCATACATGATATAGGTCATTTCCAGTAGGACTTGCAAAAGACGTTGCCATGAAAGATTGCCTTGGCTTTGTCCCAGAGAAACAATTAGAGGAGAAGAGGTAACATGGTCAAAAGTCGAGAGAGCAGTCGTCGTTCAATGAGAGGATGCCATGTGAGGGGAACCACGTGGAAGGATCAGCTGCTCTTTTAGAGTATCAGGCATGTGATCCCCCTCGGGTAGCGAGTAGCAACCCTCTCTAGAATTATCTGGGAGGGTGGGAGCTGATAGATGATCTAAGGGTTGTTGATCAAGATGGGGAAATGAACAGTGTAGATTGTGCCATACGTCACCTCTGCCCCTGCCATCTCCACTACCTGATTCACGTGCGTTGTCACGATCCCTTCTTGGAGAGCCTACCACTTGCTTTGGCGATGTCGCCAACGACCCATTGATCACGATGGTTGTTGAGGCATTATTCTTCATAGGAGGATCCACGGTTAGAGATTTGTGATCCTCGCATGGACCCTTGAGATTCCTCGTTGTTAGGGCATCCATTGCAACTTGTTGGACCGGAGTTGAACCTAGTTTGCTCCTCTCACGACGTGGTGGTCTTTTGTCCACAAGCCATCGACATCGAGAAGGGAAGGATCAGATCTAGGAGCCTTACAACAATGGCTGATAAATGGAATGATCCCCTTTCGACGGAGTCCTGGGTTTCGTTGGACATTAAGTAATCACATGACTCATGCATCCACAACCAAAATACAAAAGGGGAAGGTTGTTGTAGGAGACTTGCCTACGAATCTAGACGCCCTATTTTATTGGTTTTGATATATCAAGGTCGACACACACTCTCGTGAACCACAAGCGCTCTCCTTTCATAGTGTGATCATCAAACTTTAGATGTGTCCCAAAGCAGCTTGCTATGCGGAGTATAGATTCTCCGTTGGCAAGTTCATAGGCAAGGCCCGGGATCTGGATCCAAATGGGTGATGCGAGCAAAAATATACATGTTGCACGCATCCATTTCATATCATATTCTTAGTATTTGGCATATGTTCATGCATGATTTTCACTTTATTTCATTATATTTTGTCTGTAATTCATAAACTACCCATGTGTTCTCTGTTGGTGAACTTTCAGGCAAAAGAACTACAAAACTTTGAAGAATCCAAATAGAAGGCCGAAACACCCGCGACATATAATGAATCAAGTAGAACATGGGCCACGTCCACATCAAAACGAGATGTGTTTAACGCTATGACGATTAACTTCAAACTCCTATACAACATGGACTGCATATCCAAAATGGGATGTGTTCGTGCCACTTCAGCCTAGTCACGCCCATGTTCCACGTCAAAATGATGGTTTCATCCACTCAGAAGACACCACGTGTCACCGATGATGTCAAAATAGTTCGCGTTCCAAATCGTGTACGACTCCAACTTCAACCAGATCAACACGGTCTGTTTTGCCCGTCAACGCGGTCTGTGTTATCACATAATATGGCGGTTCGACAAAATAGAGAACTTATAATTACGACGTGATGAACAAGAAATAAATTTTTAATTTGAACAATTCGATCTAGAGCTCTCATCTCAGCTTTTTCTTATAAATAGAGCCACTTGTAACCCTAGGAGAGCATCTATCTCTCATTCAGAATTCTCTGCAAAAGTTATGAAGCCCCAGTGTGAAGAGAAAGAGACCTGACGATGAATTCCTGCATAAGCTATTAGTTTTTGGTTTTATCTTCTTTTAATTTTAGTTGATTGTGTTAGGAAAGAATTCTATTAAACCTTGTTATTCTCTTGGATTAATTTACTCTGCAATATTAGATGACTTGTATCGAGTTTTTTCATGTTCTTAATGTTTATTGAATATTTTATTAGCATTAATCGAAAGATACGGTTAATACTTTACTATGAATTAATCGTGATTAGTCTGCAATTAATCGTGCTTAACTTTCTCTCGGTTTCTTATGGAATATATTTTTCGACAGAGGTCAAAACAGACTGTGTCCATTCTAACGCGAATGGTTTTCACCTACACGCCACCATTTGTAACTCCGTTTTGCACGTATTTTTAGTATTTTAATCGGAGGAGAACATAGTCGTGATCTTAGCCGACTTGTCCATGTTATCCCACGTTTTAGAGCATCGTGTTGCTCTACACGACGCATTTGCTAAATTTATTATTGATTTCTTTGAGGACCGCAGTCATCATCTTTGCTGACTCAACCATGTTCTCTCTCATCTTCACGAGCCGTGTTTTATCTTGCATTGACGTGGTCCGTTTTCGAACGCGATGTGAGCCATTTTTTCGGCGTTTTTCTTTTCGATCGTTTCTTGTGATTGATTGATGCAAGGGTTTATGTCTATCTGATTTTGGAATTTATAGATTGTGGATTGCTATTCACATGAGAGAGGTATGGCAATTTAGGATTGGATTTCAATGCATTTTAACTTAACTAATTTTGGATTAATGTGGTTCGCTTCTTCCTAAATTAATTTATGATTAAAATAGTTAGGTCATACGAGAGGAGTCCTATAATATTAAATCATCCTTCCGCCATTTAATATTCATAATATTTTAATTGATTAAATCCAAGAGATAATGGTGGTGAAATAGAATTCTAACCCTAACCAATTTATCTGACTGAAGTTTTTTGAAAACCCTAATTTCATCTCTTATTTTATTTCATCTTTTCCTTTTCTTTTATTTTCAAAATAAAATTTTAAAACGCCTCTTTTCAAGTTTTCAGATAAGATTTCAAATTTTAAAATTCATAGTCCATGTGGGATTGACAATTCAATATTCACGCTTTATTACTTGTGCGATTGGTATACTTGCTGAGTTTTTACACGTGTGATTTTTCGCATCAAGTTTTTAGCGTCATTGCCGAGGACTTTTGATTTTAAACTTTGATAATCCTATTCTGTTAATTTGAATTTTATTACTTTTTTGTTTTTTCTAGTGATCGTGTAGGAATTAAACCCAACAGGCGAACAAATTTGGATATCGACACATATCACGCCAACACAGAAACGATCGGCATCTTCTGCCTATGTTTGGAACATCTCAACAACATGCTTCGTGTCTGTGAGGTACTTTAAACACTCCTCATCTTCATAGAGAATAGGCCCACGATCATCTGGAACACGATCCTTCTCAATGCGTTCACTAGTAACGCACTTGCAATATGGCTGACGTTCATTTGGAACGCGACTCTCTTTACATCTGACACAAACCATGTATCCTAACACAGCCCAGTTTCGTTTTAGCTATATAGTTTGTTTTGTTGAGTTTCTAGTATAGGTCACACCAATCTGGAGTCTGGTAATAGTCACAACACCAGGACCTCCAAATAATCTTTGAATTTTGATCCTAAAATTGAAAGGACTGTTCTACATACTAGAAGAGAGGCTAGACAGATTGAGGACAACAATAATCAAGCTAATCCACCACCACTTCCACCACCTGTCCAACCACCTGTCCAACCATGTTTATCCTAACACGGCCCATTTTCGTTTTAGCTAGATAGTTTGTTTCGTTGAGTTTCTAGTATAGGTCACACCAATCTGGAGTCTGGTAATAGTCACAACATCAGGACCTCCAAATAACCTTTGAATTTTGATCCTGAAATTGAAAGGACTGTTCTACATACTAGAAGAGAGGCTAGACAGATTGAGGACAACAATAATTAAGCTAATCCACCACCACTTCCACCATCTGTCCGACCACCTGCTTATCGGACCATGAGGGACTACACTCTAGGTCAACTTGCAAAAAGACCTGCCCCCACTGGACATGAACTTTTATATTCAATATGGGACAATGTAGATGATCCAGCATGACCAATTTAGTGGAAATCAAGACGAAGATCCCTTTAGCCATGTTAGAAAGTTCATTCAACTATGTCACACTTTCACCTTCATTGGAGTTTCAAATGATGCAGTTCGGCTTCGTCTCTTCCCTTTCTCCTTAAGAGGGAAGGCATCTACTTGGCTATCCACCTTGCCTGCAAGAACCATCACTACTTGGGAGGGGAGAAAACAATGTTTTTTCAACAAGTATTGTCCCCCATAGAAGGCAGCAAGGTTGGTATCTGATGTAAAGTCCTTCGCCAACTAGGACACTGAATCAATGTATGAAGCTTGGGAGATATTCAAGGAGCTACTATCCAAGGTGCTCCAGGACCTCATGCCTCTTTATGAGCAGATCCAGTATTTTTATAATGGTGCCACCCAATAAGTCAAGAACTTATTAGATACATTTTTAGGGAGCACCATCTTTGAGAAATCTCCTAAGGACTTGTACAAGATAATTGAAAATCTGACTCTAACCAACTGACAAAATGAGCACTCTAGAGTTCCCAAGAATAAAGGAATCTAACAAGTGGACAACTCAACACATCTATCAGTCCAGTTGGAAGCTCTAAACAGAAATATGGAAGCATTGATGGGCACAAAACTTCCAATTCAAGCTGCGGAGACCTAGGATCTATTTGACATCTGTGTAGAGGGGCATCCAAATCATGAATGCCCAAAAGGAGCCAACTCTTCTTCTTTTCTGGCTCAAATGGAGAATGGAAACTACATCGCCAATAATTTCTTTGAAATAATCAGCAGGGCAATGGATTTGGTCTAAGGATGCAACCCAACTATTCATGGGTAAACAATAGAGGACTTGCACTTGAATTTCAGCCACGCAATGAGGACAGCTCAAAGCCTGACCAGAAGTCAAACTTGGAAGACCTATTCAAGAATTTCATTGTCTCTATAGATACCAAGTTCACAAATCAAGAAGCATCTATAAGAAATTTAGAAAATCGAGTGGGGCAACTGGCAAATATTATTATTGGAAGACAACCAGGAGCTCTCCCTAGCAACATAGAGAAGAACCCAGGGGAGGAAGCTAAGGCAATAATTCTGAGGATTGGAAAGGAGCCACCTGAACTAAGACCTCCACCTGTTGAACCAAAGGACACTAAAAATTTTGCTCCCTCAGAACCCCAGAAGAAAAAAGCAAGAGAGTTCACTATTCCAGAGAAGCCAGGGAATCTTCCTTTACCCCAAAAATATTGACAGAAGTAATTAGACGAGCAGTTTGCCAGGTTTATGGAAATCTTTAAGGAAATTCACATAAATATTCCCTTCCATGAAGCTTTCAAACATATGCCTACCTATGCAAAGTTCATGAAGGACATATTGTCAAACAAGAGGAAGTTTGAAGCCACAGGACTAGTCAAAGTACCACAGTGTTGTGCTATCTATCAGGGAGATTGCCTATAAAGAAAAAGGACCTTGGAAGCTTCACCATTTCTTGTACTATTGGGAACTTCTTTTGCTCTAAATCCCTATGTGACTTAGGTGCTAGTATTATTCTGATGCCATATTCCATATTTCTCAAACTTGGCCCTACAGAATTAAAGGAGACATTCGTATTGCTTCAATTTGTTGATCAGTCTGTGAAGAGACCTAGAGAATTGCTAGAGGATGTGCTAGTCAGAGTCAACAAATTTATCTTCCCAGCAGATTTTGTCATACTGGATATGGACTCTAAACCTGAGGCACTCATAATACTTGGGAGACCCTTCTTGGCTATTGGTAATACCCTGATTGATGTACAGAAAGGCCAGATCACACTCAGGGTAAACAATGAGACATCGAACTTCAATATTGCTAACTCTCTTAAACACCCCACCAACTTATCTTATTTCTCTATGGATACAGTTGATGAGGAGCTGAGAGAGGATGTTGATGAGATTATCTCAAAAGCCATTATGGACCCATATGCTATGGAAGAAGAGTTATTGGAGGACATCCCAAATATTTTAGAGTAGGAGGTGATTGAGAACCTACCTACAACCAAAGAGCACTCTGAAGCACCTGTTCCAAGACCTGATCTGAAAGAATTACCAGGGCACTTGAAGTATGCTTTCTTGGAGAAGGATGCTTATATATCATGTCATCATTTCTGCTGACTTGACTGGTGACATAGATGAGAAATTACTGAAAGTCCTCAGAAGGTGGAAGAAATCCATTGCCTGGTCTATTTTAGACATAAAAGGAATTTCACTAGCTGTCTGCATGCATAAGATTCTCATGGAAAACAACTACAAGCCAGCAGCTTAATTTCAGTGAAGGCTAAATCCAACTCTAAAAGAAGTAGTGAAGAAGGAGGTGATTAAGCTTTTGAATGCAGGCATCATCTACCCCATCCTCGATAGTGCATGGACTAGCGCAGTGCAAGTGATTCCTAATAAGGGTGGGACAACAGTGATAAAGAATGACCAAAATGAGCTAGTGCCCACCAGGACAGTCACAAGTTGGCGTGTGTGCATCGATTATCGTAAACTCAATGAGGCCACATGCAAGGACCATTCCTGCTACCTTTCATTGATCAGATGCTTGAGAGAGTTGCAGGACATAATTTCTATTATTTTCTCGATGGTTATTCAGGACATAATAAGATCCTTATTGCACCTGAGGACCAAGAGAAAACCACTTTTGTTTGTCCTTATGAGATATATGCATACAAGAGGATGTCGTTCGGACTCTGCAATGGTCCTGCTACTTTCCAACATTGTATGATGTCAATTTTCGCAGACATGAATGAGAAAATACTAGAGATATTCATGGACGAGTTCACACTATTTGGTAGCTCTTTTGATAATTGTTTAAAAAATATGGAGTCTGTTCTGCAGTGCTTCGAAGAGACAAATCTAGTCCTCAACTGGGAGAAGTGTCATTTCATGGTAAAGAAGGGCATTGTCTTGGCCACAAGATCTCTGGAAGGTGA
The DNA here is from genome assembly GCA_001647135.1 of Pontederia paniculata. Taxonomy (NCBI): domain Eukaryota; kingdom Viridiplantae; phylum Streptophyta; class Magnoliopsida; order Commelinales; family Pontederiaceae; genus Pontederia; species Pontederia paniculata. Next base: position 10,777 of record LTAE01006340.1, read on the forward strand.
ATCGAAGTGGATAAGGCAAAGATTAATGTCATTGCCAATCTCCCACTTCTACAATAGTTAAAGGGGTGAGAAGCTTCCTGGGACACGATGATTTCTATTGCCGATTTATAAAGGACTTCTCAAAGATCACTAAACCCCTCACCAATCTTCTTTCAAAGGATGTGAGTTCTATTTTGACTCAGACTTCATCGCTCCCTTCAACCTATTGAAGGAGAAGCTTATAACTGCCCCTGTTGTCGTAGCACCAGACTGGAGTCAGCCCTTCGAGCTGATGTGTGACGCCAGTGACACCTCCATTGGTGCAATGTTGGGCCAGAGGAGAGAAAAGGTCTTCAGAGTTATCTACTACGCCAATCGCACACTGACATCTACACAAATAAATTATGCGACTACTGAAAAGGAATTTTTGGTTGTAGTATTCGCCTTTGATAAATTTCGCTCTTATCTGATCTGCTAAAAGGAAATTGCTTACACTGATTATGTAGCGATAAAATACTTGATGACAAAGAAGGATGCAAAGCCTCAACTACTTAGATGGATACTCCTACAAGAATTCGACATGGAAGTGAGAGACAAGAAGGGAACAAAAAATGTGGTAGCTGACCACCTCTCACAACTGGAGGCTGCACCCAATGAAGAAACAAACATCTTGGAAAACTTCACAGACGAACACATTTTCAACACACAATCATTGCTGATGTGAGGTTGATTGCAAACTCTCCCTAGTTTTCTGACTTTGCCAATTTTTTAGTAGAGGGATGGATACCTACTAGATGGACCTTACAACAGAAAATGAAGTTTTTCTCTAACATGAAACATTATATCTAGGGAGGACCCATCCTTGTTCAAGGTTTGTGCTGATCAGATCATCAGACGCTTATTCCCAATGAGGAAGTCCAGGGCATAATAGAACATTGTCACTCGAAAGAAGGTGGAGGACATTTTGGGCCTAACAGGACAACAACTAAAATTTTATAGTGTGTTCTACTAGCCCAAAATATTCAAACATGCTCAATTATTTTGCAAATCTTGTGATCATTGTCAAAGGACGGATAACATAACTAAGCGGAACGAGATGCCCTTACAAAATATGTTGTATTGTGATATATTCGATATTTAGTGCATAGATTTTATCGGACTCTTTCCTAAATCTTCTAATAACGAATATCTTAGTTGTTGTGGACTATGTGTCTAGGTGGGTAGAGGCACTGACGTAACCCACTAATGATGCAAATGTGATGGTGAAATTTCTGAAGAAGAACATTTTCACCAGATTTGGTACCTCTAGAGCTATTATTTCTGACAATGGCTCATACTTCTGCAACCGCCTATTTATGAATCTACTAAGTGTTTGGAGTGACCCACAAGCTGAGCACCCCTTATCATGTTCAATCATGCGGTCAGGTGGAAGTTTCAAATAGGAAAAAAAAGAATACTAGGAAAGAAGTCAACTCATCCAGGAAGGACTGGTCCCTCAAGTTGGATGATATCCTCTGGGCCTACCGGACTGCATTTAAAACACCAATTGGCCTATAGGCTTGTGTTTGGGGAAGTGTGTCGTCTACCTGTGGAATTGGAACACAAAGCCTACTGGACTACAAAATTCCTAAACATTGACCCAGTGAGTCAGGAAAAGAGAGAATACTCAAGTTGAACAAGCTCGACGAGTTCTAGAGCAACGCTTATGAAAATAGCAAGATATATAAAGAACGGACCAAAAAAATGGCATGACCAGTGAATTTAGATGAAAGATTTTCAGATTAGTCAACAAGTACTTTTTTATGACTCCATACTTAGGTTGTTTCTAAGTAAACTCAGGTCCATATGGACATGGCCATTTGAAGTAGTCAATTCATCTCCTTTTGGGGCAGTTGAACTTAAAACATCAAAGGAATCACAGACCTTTAAAGTCAATGGGCATCGACTCAAGCACTATATTGAAGGGTCCATCACGTCAAACTAGATTGCATCATTCTCAGGGAATCCTAAATTAGGTCAGACCAAGTCAAGCTAATGACTATAAGATAGAACTATGTTGCCTAACCCTTATTTTCTTTTTCTACTTTTTCTATATTTTTTAGATCGAGTCAATTTTCTAGTCCACAACACGGCTCGTTTCCAACATCACGGGCCATTGTCATCGATGGGGAAAAAAGTAAGTTTGGTCAAATGGTCTATGTCTCTTGATAAAATTGTTCGTGTCATCATATTTGAGTAAATCTTTTCAAATTTTCGGAATCAACATCGACACGTCACGTCAATCAACACTGCAAACAAAACACACACGCTCAAACAGCCAACACAGGTCGTGTTCTCATATTTAATGGAGTCAACAAATGATCAAATCACAAAACATTGTTTCAAAGTTCATTCGCGATCAATGGGCACGTGAGACTAAACAAACAATTTCCTCTTTGCAAAATAGGTTGTGCCGCTCCAAATTCTCCATGATCCATGCAACACCTCGATCGCTGTGCTAATTGCACATGCCCATCCACCGCCATCAATGAAGGGTAAAGTTTTTTTCTATAAAACCAACAACATTACCTTCATCATTTCAAATCATGGCCACTTCTCTGCCCATGTCGTCACCTCTTCTCGCAAGACGTTCATCAAGAGCCGGACGTCACGCCCAGCATCAACACTGCGGGCCACTTCTCCGCCCACGTTGCTCTCCCCATTTCGGCCGCGTTCACACCGAACGCCCTCTTCTTCAACTATACGTGACCTGTCCGAGGCCTACAACGCGATCTCTTCTTGAAACCACGATGTGGCACCATCGTCTGCACACCTGCCACGTCAAATTTCTTCTCCGACGTGCCCTCACCATCAACCTACACCGACTCCGGCCACTGCCCATGTCAGACTTGTTTACCAGGCGCCCCCTTGATCACGCCGCACGTCTCTCCTCTCACTGCGCCTGTGCATCTTTCTTCGACGCGATCTGAAGCACCTTCGTGTCATCTATTTCAATCAATCGCAAGCCGCGTCCAGCCATCTCCATCAACTTCATCGGACCACATAGTTCTTTCTCTCTCAACAATTGGGCCGCATCAGACTGCTCTCTCTCTCAACTCAGCCGTGTCCAACAAGAACGCGACGCATTTCGCAATCGTTCTCCAGCATTTTCTCTCTCCTCACACGGGTCGTTTCCCTCTCTAGCACGAGCCATTTTTGACATATCTGGACACAGACTGTTTCCCTCTCCAGCACGGACCATGTCACATCTGCAACATGCCTCCTCGATGCCGAACTTTAGAAGTCATGGAGGAAGAGGCCCGCAAAATTCTAGATACAACAATGATTCCAAAGGTAGTACACTTCCAATACACATACTGGGAGCAAGAGAGACTCTATCAAAGGATCAGAAAACTGCAAGTCATCGCCACTAAGTATGCATGCCTTGACACATGCATGAGATCGAAATCTATGATGATGTAATCACACTCTTTTGTCAGATCTACATGGCAGAGTTTCTATTGAAGTAGTTGCAGGCTTATGTGAAGTTGACCTACGAGTTCCTGAGTTTGTGAGAGACATATCATATCAATCGATTGACCCCGCATAGAGGGCGATCCAGACAAGAGGTGCCCACCATTTCATTTCGGATATACAATCGGAGTTTACTCTTACTCTGAGGGAACTCAATTATGTATTTGGATTCCCAAAGCTTGACCACAACCCAGCTAACACTAATTTCAGCGCCTCTGACTTTTGGAGAGCCATCACAGGAGAGGATCATCTACAGCTGGCGCGCACTTAGGCAAGCAGGATTCAGACCCCAGTCCTGTGATATGTCCACATGATCCTATCAAGTACTATCTATGGTCGAGGCGACAGCGACGAGGCCGTCAACGAGATGGAGTTATTTCTGATGTGGGCAATGCTGGAGGGGAGATAGATCAATGTTGGTGCATTTATCCTTCAACCTTCACAAATGCGCGAAGAAGACTAAGGGCACCATCGTCATCGGCGGCCTCATCACAACTATTGCAGAGCATTGCCGCCTTCACCTCGCCCCCTACTGCCTCTAGCACCATCCCGGATCAATCGCTGAAGGTAATTCACATGAAGCTTATTATGATGATCAGGGGTGGGCCATACTTTATTTTTAAGGGTCGAAAGGAAAAGATTGCTTGTGGCAATAGGGCACGGATCACAGTTATGTATCGTACAAACTGGCTATAATTCCCGCCCCTGGCCATTGAGGATGAGCCCGAGGATCCGGCACAGCCCACACAGCCGATGGAGGGGGAGGGGCCCTCATATGCTAGGAATGACTATGAGGAGTGTCCTTCATATAGCGGCTCGAGGAGACCGCTCCACCTTTAGAGCCCCCAGAGCATGTCGTCCCTATCAGCTTTGCCTATGTGCCTCAATATGACTCTTATTCATCAAGCGCCTTTGACTTTGCCGCTCTGCAGAGCACCCTGGAGGGTATTATAGTTGATCAGGTAGAGTATCACCAGACCAATATGAGCCGCCTGGACTATGTGGATCGATCTATCGAGGAGCATCAACGCTAGCTAGATTAGATGTGGGATTTTATGCAGGAGGATCATCATCGTGCAGATGAGGATTGTCGCCTTAAAGAGGAGGACCGACAACGTTTAGACCGGTGGAGAGGATGAGGCGCCGCCAACATGACTACCACCTCAGTTAGGGTCATTTTGTGATGGGTTTATACCGCCACCACACTGATACATCTAGGTTGTTTCTATTCTTTCTTCTACTTTCGTGAGTCTGCTTTTGTTGTTATTTCTCAAATCTTCTCAACATTGAGGATAGTGTTTGATTTAAAGCTTGGGGACGTTGCATTTTTCATGCATTTTTGTTTCTGCATTTATTGCATGTTTGTTTATTTGCAATATGTACTGCATTTTGTATTGCATTTTGTCAGAAAAATTTGTAAGATAAATTTGCATTATCTCGTGTCAAACTAACTAACTTACTAACACTTACTAACTTCGAGTACTAACTTAGGACACCTTGCTAGTCTATAAATCCAATTGTGTTGTTTTTATCGATTTTCACCTTAGTAGAGGGTATTGGAAAGAAGTATTTGCTAAGTAAAATTATGAACTTTGTACTACATTATTTGTCTAGTCGCTTTTATTTGTTTTATGTTTTGGTTATAGCTGCCTTTTTATTGGATATATTAAGTAATTGTTGAGCTTATTTTGAATAAGTATAAATGTGAAAAAGTGAAAATTTTTGAAAATTGTGAAAAATGTTTACATAAAAATTGTTGAGGAGATACAAAAGTGTTATCTAGAACCTTAGTATGTCCGAGTTATTCGATCTGTAGGGGATTCTTGCCTGGTGACCTGAGGCAATTTGGTCTGGGATCAGCCAATTGAAAGCCTGTTACATGGATCTCCTTGTGGAATATAGAGAAGCACTGGAGTATTCAAATTGCAATTTAGGTCGAAATCTTCATTTTAGAACCATGGTTTTTCCGGGCAAGTAAACTCGAGGGGTGGGGTGCCTTAACACCTATTGCCTTAAGGCCATTTATTCTGGGAGTCATCAATTGAAAGCTTGCTACATGGACAATCTTGTGTACCCCTACTTGGAGACTATAATTAAGAAAAAGAAAATTGATAGTTTAGTATAAATACAAATTTTTTGATAGCTCAACTCTTACTTGTGTTTTCAACATTAATGCTACTATATGATTGACTATTTTCTTTATGGAGCTAGATTAGAAATGTTTAAATATGTCTAAGTTCACAACTATTACAAGGCTGAGATCTTTTAGGCCGAGGATAGATACTCTAGCAATGCTGGTATAAAAGAATAGTAGGAGGAGGTGGAGAAAAGCTATGATGGATTCTTTTGATTCTTGAGCCTTGTCTTTAATATTTTGCTTGAGGACAAGAAAGTGTTCAAGCTTGGGGATGTTTGATGCGAGCAAAAATATACATGTTGCACGCATTCATTTCATGTCATTGTCTTAGTATTTGGCATACATTCATGCATGATTTTAACTTTATTTCATTATATTTTGTTTCTGAGTAAAAAAACTACCCATGTGTTTTCTGTTGGTGTATTTTCAAGCAAAAGAACTCCAAAACTCCGACGAATCCAAATAGAAGTTGAAGCACCCGTGACATTAAATGAATCAAGTAGAACATGGGTCGCATCCACATCAAAACGAGTCGTGTTCGGCACTACGACGATTAACTTCAAACGCCTATACAATACGAATCGTGCTTTATCCAAATCAGGGTGTGTTCGTGCCACGTCAGCCTAGTCACGCCCGTGTTCCACGTCAAAAAATGATGGTTTCATCCACTCAGAAGATGTCATGTGTCACCGATGATGTCAAAATGGCTCGCATTCCATATCGTGTATGACTCCATGTCCAACCATATCAACACGGGTCGTTTTGCCTGTCAACGTTGTTCGTGTTATCACATAATATGGTGGTTCGACAAAAATGGACGACTCTTCTTTATGACGTGACGTACAAGAAATAATTTTTTAATTTGAACCATCCAATCTAGGGCTCTCATTTTAGTTTTTTCTATAAATAAAGCCACTTGTAACCCTAGGAGAGCATCTATCTATCATTCAGAATTCTTTACAAAAGTTCTGAAGCCCTGGTGTGAAGAGAAAGAGACCTGACGACGAACTCCTGCATAAGTTGTTAGTTTTTAGTTTTCTCTTCTTTTAATTTTAGTTGATTGTGTTAAGGTAAGAATTCTATTAAACCATTTTATTCTCTTGGGTTAATTTACTCTGCAATATTAGATGAACTTGCATCTAGGTGTTTTTCATGTTCTTAATTTTTATTGAGTATGTTATTAGCATTAATCAAAATATACTATTAGTACTTTACTTTGAATTAATCATGATTGGTCTACAACTAATCGTGCTTAACTTTCTCTCGGTTTCTTATTGAATATATTTTTCGGCAGAGGTCAAAACGGATCATGTTCATTCTAAGGCGGAACGTTTTCACCTCTATGCCATCGTTTGTAACTCTGTTTTGCATGTATTCTGAATATTTTAATCGGAGGAGAACATGATCGTGATCTTAGCAGACACATCTGTGTTCTTCCTCGTTTTAGAGCGTTGTGTTGCTCTGTGCGACCCATTTTCTGAATTTAGTATTGATTTCTTCGAGGAATGCGGTCGTGATCTTTGTCGACTCGACCGTGTTCTCTCTTATCTTCGCGAGCCATGTTTTATCTTGCCCTGACGCAGTCCGTTTTCAAAAAATGACGCATTCCATTTTTCAGGTGTTCTTCTTTTTTGTTGTTTCTTGTAATTGATTGAATGCAAGGGTTTATGTCTATCTGATTTTGGAATTCATAGATTGCGGATTTTTATTCACTCAAAAGAGATCTAGCAATTTAGGATTGGATTTCAATGCATTTTAACTTAATTAATTTGGGATTAATGTGGTTTGCATCTTCTTAAGTTAATTTATGATTAAAATAGTTAGGTCATCGGAGAGGAGTTCTATAATATTAAATCAATCCTTCTGCCATTTAATATTAAGAACATTTTAGTTGATTAAATCCAAGAGATAATGGTGGTGAAACAAAATTCTTACCCTAACCAATTTATCCAATTGAAGTTTTTGAAAAACCCTAATTTCATCTCTTATATTATTTCATCTTTTATTTTCTCTTATTTTCCTTTTCGTTTATTTTCAAAATAAATTTTTAAAACTCCTCTTTTCAAATTTTCACATAAGATTTCATATTTTAAAATTCATTAGTCCTTGTGGGATCGACAACTCAATAGTTACTCTTTATTACTTGTGCGATTGTATTTTCCGTATCAACGGGAGATGATGTAAGTTGTTCTTTAAGCGGTCGAAAGAAAGGATGTGGTTTGGTTACATTTAGAATGGTTCCTCCAAACTTCCATGGACCACCTATCAGAACATGAAGGAGATCATTATCATTTTCAAAGTGGAAACTATAATAGAAGTTACTCATTTTCGTGATCTTGATAGATTCTTGCAGGTTCCCACAACGTCGACAACTCCTTTTTTAGCTTCTCCATTGTAAGATTGGCTCCAAAAGCTCGTCCCATAAGGCATCTTTGGAGCTCATCCGAATGTTTGGTCACTTCTTCATGAGAGGTGGCAATCTCTTCGGTGGTTTGCTCTTGAATTTTCCTAAGTTGCTCCACCGAAATCCGAGGGACAAAGTATGACTTATTTGTCCTAACAAGACCATAACGCTCGAGGCGGAAAAGAGGGTCTTGAGAGCAAGGGGGAGAGCTTTTGGATCTATTGCACCCTTAAATGCACGAAGAAAATGACAGGGGAAGAGTACGTACAGACTGAGAGAGAGAGAGCGGGGGGAAGGAGGAGGAGTAATGAAGTCGGGGAGGGTCTAGAGGCTTCTCCATTTCTAACTTTAGGCATTGGGGTGGCTTTTGTTGGTAGCACAACCATATGCTTCCATTTAAAGCAAGTTGCGACTCCTCTTTTAAAAAGTTTAAAAAGTTAATGTTTTTTGTTGTGGCCCACCAGAAATTGTGGAAAAAAACACCTCATTTTGATCTCCCCAGACACGCAATATATCTCCCTAGAAAAGTTATAACAAAAGGAATGACAAAGTAGAGTTGGATCGAAGATATGAGGTACAACTACAAGGTGGACAAAGAGGGCATGCAGTTTTTTCTCTTATGAACAGAGCAAATTTCCATGTTATGGCTTTCGCGGAATCTCTGAACCGTATCTTCCCTTTACCTCCACCCTTCCCCCATTGTTTCACCTCCCTCTTCTACTCCAATCTCGGAGGAGCTCAAGGGTTGCCTTGAGGTGATTCATCGGATCTTCCATGGATGTTGCCCTCCTGAAGAAGGAAATTACCTAGCTCTAGTCTCTCAGTGCTCCGATCAAGATCATTGAGCTCGACAATCTTTATTTTCTATTCTTCTTTGAAGATGAGAATGCCGGACTTCAGATTTTCTCAAAAAAAAAATCTTTGGGAAATCATGGGAAATATTCTACTTATATCGCAACCAATACCATTTTCTCAGATAGCAAAAGATACCACCCTTTCACTAGGGTGGATTTAGACTCCTAAAAGTTGATACCATATTTTAGCTAAAGACCAATGTTTCTTATAAAGAAATAGATATCATTAAATCGATGAAGCAAGGGGGCTGGTTGTGTACCCGAATGCACCTACTATTTCCAATGGATGACTATTTCTAGGAGCTCTATTTCAAATGCGAAAAAACTAGCATTCTGATGTGCATCGTAAGAAGGAAGAATCTAAGAGGGACATGCTTTATATATGGTGCTTGGATCCAATATTGTTTTTTTGGCAACGATGATGTCAACCTAATGGGAGCAACCAAGCAGTTACTGCAATTATGAACCATTTTTATAAGCCTAGACCGATTCACACATCAGCTCAAAAAGGTGAAGCACTCTAGCTACGATGCCCTAGCCATAACTGATCCTCATCACTCATCATATTGGGATGTCCCATCTATGGCTGTAAGTAATAGTAACAATCTAATGGTTATAAATGTCTACTTGTTACATGTTTTGTTCCATAACATGCCTTCTTCATCATGTGTCATTCCTCCTCGGTATCAACCCACATCCTTGCCTTCACAAATGCTTACAAGAAAGTGAAATCCTCTTCTACTCCCACTAGGGTTGCTTCCTTTGTCTCAATGGTTTATGGTGTATGTTTTGCTTCTCCCCCAACAACCTAAATTCCACCATTGAGAGGGTATCCCATGAAGAAATGGTATCAAGAGTGTTTGCTAGCTTCAACTTGGAGGGAAATGTTAGGATCTCCTCGAACTATGAAGGGGAGGACTAGCTCACTAACTTGTTGCCTCCACCTCTAAGTGAACCCAAGAGAAATAGGAAGATAATCAGGCACTTCTCACTAACCATTCAATCTAAGAAGAAGAATGCAAAGCATAAACACGGAAAGGTAAGTACCTTTTTTGTTTATCAATGTGTTATTGGCTCGAATATCTTTTTGCAGTGTAAGTTTAGGTGGTGTGCTCTAAACATAATCTAGTAAGTAAAGCCATGTTGCCTTCTATAAAGCAAATACACATTTTGGGTATAAAATATGTTACAATACAATTATATGATAATGATTTTACTTAATGTAACATGATCGTTGAAGTTGTTTCATTAATAAATAATGTATGATGTGATCATACTTTGAGACACACTTATTGATTTTAGAATGTTCATTATCCAAGTAAGTTCAAAAATTAGACAACCTTGGTTCTGATAAAGTAATTGATATGTGACAAAAATATTGTCACAACCCACCTTTTTTATTGCACTGGCGACATCTTTTGGTCGAAACTGCGACACATTTCCCTCATTTTGGAACCCGAATGCACATTTTACTTGATTACCCTCCTTGATTTCTATGATTGTTGTAATTAATCTTATTTGGTAACATTTGATGCAGTCGTGTTCTTGTTTTGAATGAAAAATGTGAAAAGCTAAAAAAGAAAAGCTAGTTGGAACCTGCCTTATCTACTTAGTTGACTTTGGAAGGATGAACAACACCATATGGTAGCCTTAGACCTTAAGTAATCGTCTCATCCTAAATAGAAACTTATAATCTTGGTATCTTAGTGGATGTCGAATACCTTATAAGACGGATATGCACCACGAAATTCTTCTTCTCCTAGTGAATGAGCTATTCATGACTGGTCATTGATTCATGTCTTCCTTGAAGGTCTCTGACTCTTAGTTCTTGACGAGCCTAACATGGTCCACTTCTGCCTTAACATTATGCCTATAACCTTGGTGAAGCATTAAATCTGAGCCTCCGAGGAATCAAGAACATGAACATGGCTAATAATGACATTGAAATAAACATGCAGTTCATCCATAGGCTAGATGGTGAGATTTTTCTCAGCTTACACAACAAGAAGACGAAGTTGAGTCTCCCCAATGTTGAATGTACAACCATTATGTGAGGAGAGAACCTCCTACTTTAGTTCATTGAGGAGGATACACTTAAGAAGTCGCATGCAGAGAAGACGCCAACTAAGGAAGCTCAAAGCTCCTGCATTCATAACCTTGGATGCAATTGAGGAATTTGATGATGACTTTCGAGATTTCGCATTCACTACACACCCACACCTATGATGATGAAGAAGACTATGACTACATGAACACACGTCGAACATCTTAGCGAAGACGAAGTCCAAAAAGTGAGGGTCATGGTGGCAGGGACGAACCAAGGAATAATCGGTAGGGGGCCGAAATATATAGAAGAAAAATATTAAAAATTGAGGGGGTCAAAATAATAAAAAATATTTGTAAGGTTTAAACTCAAAACCTCTAGATATAAATCAAAATCACATATTTTTTATTAATTTTAACTATTAATATATATATATATATATATATATATATTTAATACATCAAAAAGTTGAGAGAGATCGTGGCCCATCATCTATGTGGGTCCCCCTGATCCAAATTATTATCATGGTCATGAATGTAGTCAAACATCTTTTGTAGTTTGTACCTTATATTGGTTAACCATTAAAGAGATCTCAACTTGGATTCTTATCTACTTTTATTGCCTCTTTATATTCTACTTATAACCTTTGTTCTTATGTACCAAAAATAAATTCAATTGCCTTAATTTTTCTAATCGCAATTCTACCCGTAATAATCTTGAAAGATAAAATGCTACGGTCAAGAATAAAACAGAGGATTATTATCTCAGAAACTTACCATAGCTCCTCAGGACGGCCGCATGGAGAGCTGTCTGCCCTCGTGGTCCGTCATGCGAGGCCACCTCCGACCCAAGCAAACTGCACACGATTCCCAGAGACACCCGTTCAGCTGCCATGTAGAGCGCGGACACGCCCCAGTTGTTGTTGATGGAAGCCAACTGCGGAGCCGCGGACATGAGAAGCTCTACAACTGAGCTGTGATCATTCCGCGTAGCCTCGTGCAGAGCGGTGTCGCCGGCGTGGTTCCCCAACAGCAGCAGGCGACGCCCATGTTCGTGCTCAATCAAGCGGTAGAGCAACTCGCTATGACCGGCCGCGGCGGCGCAGTGCAGCGGGGTGCTGCCTCTCGAGTTGCAGGGAGACTCGATCAGGAAGGGGACTGCGAGCTGGGCGTTGCATAGTATGGCCACGGAGAGCTCGACGTGGCCGAACGTAGCGGCAAGGTGAAGCACGGAGTTGCCGTCAATGGTGCGCTGGGAGATCAAATAACTGAGATTTGTTCGTGCAAGACTTCGAAAAAATCCAGCGTCTCCTGCAATTGCTGCCTGAAAGAGCGGGAGGTCCATCTCGTTCCTACTTGTTTTCTTATCTTGATCTACAATGTATAGGATTTGCCTTCTTTTGTAGTAAGAAAGAAAAAACAGAAAAATTTAAAAAGCAATATTATTAAAATCGGACCGGATCGGTCGGTCCGATCGGTTCAATTGTGAATCGGTGATCAGTCCGGTTCGATTTGATTGCAGACTCGGTTTTGATGTCAAATCGGATAAAACCGGTGAACCAACGAACTGGTGAAAAATCGGTTCAAACTTAAATTTGAAAAAAAATCAATTATAATGCAAAAAAAAATATTAAAAGGAAAATAATTAATAGAAACAAAATTAGAAATAAGAGGGAAGAAAATTAAATAGGGAGAAGAAATGGGAAAAAAGGAAAGATATTGTAATAAATGAAAACCAAGTGAAATTATAGGAAAGTAATAATAATTTGAATTAAATAAGTAATATATCATTATTAGTGTAAGAATAATATCAATTGACATAACTTTTTGATAGAAGAAAAATAATTGGAAAAGACAAAATTAGAAATAAGAATAAATGATATGACAATAAATAAGGAAAAAAAGATAGAAATGAAAAAAAAGGAAAGACATGAAAATAAAAGAATTTAAAGTAAAAAACATAGGCAAATGAGCAACAATTTTGGTTAAAATAAGTAATATAACATTATTAGTATCATGTAAATAATAATATGTTAATTATCATGATTTTTTGTAGCCATTAAATTTTATAATATAATAATTTAAAAAATGTTTCAACTCAAATCAAGGTTAAAATTTTAGTTTAAAAATATAAGTATATTCATTTTTTTATTTTTAGAGGTATATGAGTGTGTAAATTTCCTGTAACTTGTATAAATATTTAAAATTATTAATAATTTTATACAAGATTTCGCTATCAATTTTTTAAACTAAAATTATTAGTCGTTTTAATTGTTTACACGAAAATGGATTCACAAACTTATTTTTCTTATTTTTGAAATATCTCGAAGTTTTCAAAATTGATGTAATTTAGATTATAATAAATATAAATAACTAAGATGTTTAATTCTTTTATTTTTATCCTTTATATTTTTGTCTTGCCTAATGTGTATTTTTCTTAAATCTGGCAATTATTTATTGTTATTACAAGTTAGGCAAACAATTAGCCTAGGACAAAAGAAAATTTAAAAATAAATCATCCACACTCGGAGCTTGAACCCTCAACCACACGGCCAAGAAATGGTTGGTAACTCTATCCATACCCTGCGCAGATGTCAAATTTTAAGAAAGTTCTATTTTGGACAAGGAATGAATAATATTGTAAGGAAGTTTTGCTTATGGTAAGGAATGGACACGTATCAAAATTGGAGGGTAGGATAAAAAGGAAGGAGAACCTTAATAAAGAGAGCCAGACATCAAGTTACAAACTAGAAAGGAAGAAAAATAGGAGAAATGAAAACTACATGAGACTAAGCGATCTTTGCATGTTAGAATTCTGTATTTTTCTTTATTGAAAAAGTAGTCATTGTTGTAACGTCTTCAAAATTAGACCTTATCATCTAACAAAAAATATGATTTCAGGGACGTTATCACACAATATCAACAATCTTTGATTTGACCATTTGACCGATCAACCCTAGGGCCACATCAGATAATAGCAACAATATAAACTAAAATATCCTTCTTCAATATAAAGACTGATAATCCAATACATAGTTCCAATATAAACTACTAAACATCAATGACTAATCGAACAATATCCATCTCTATCGGATGACCAACAAGACATAACCAGGATCCTATGCCATGTGCAAAGCAGACCACCACGAGCTGTATCACCATCAACACCATCATCAGTACCTATCAAAGATCAAAACCATCTGCAGAACTGAATTCGCAGGGGAAACCATGAGTTGTGAAACTCAGTATGTAAAGATCATATAGAAAGGAATAATAATCAGGAGTCATGAAGTGAGTAGATCAAATATTTCCTTCCTTATCTCTAAAACATATACAACGTGAAATAATAAGACCTATCAATGCTTTCCTCATTTCTTTTCAGTCTTTCTTTTTCAGTAACAGTAACATGCAGGTCAGTTACACCTACTCTCCTGATGTACAGTAAATCAGGTCCAGTTCATCAATATCATCTTTTAATTCAATCAGTAATGAGCAATTATTAGTTCATGAAGATTTCAGTGATCCGGCGCCAGGATGGCTAGCTAGGCCATGGAGTCAACCCTAGACTCATAAAGTAAATATGAGGGCATAAAATTCTAACAGGAGGACATGAGGTCCTAACAGGAGGGACGAACCCCTAAACATGAGAGACAAGTCCCTAAATAGGAGGGAATAAATCCCTAGTGCACCGGGACCTTCCTCTTCATGAAGTTCATTTCAATCACAATCAATTACATGTTTTATCTTTCAATTACCTACTAGACTAAGTTCACGTGATGGAATACTATCCCTACCTCAAACAGATTCATCCAATCAGTCATGCAGGACAATAATCATTCAGGACACGAACCGCATCAGATGTGACACAGACCGTGTGGGTCTCAGTTCAAACATTGTCGAACAGTTGCTGGGATGACATCTTTTAAAACATTCAACACGGACCGTGTTG
>LTAE01006341.1:7549-25649 GCA_001647135.1 Pontederia paniculata
CAAAAGAAAATAAATATAAAACATGGGAGTTCATCCTTTGTATAGATAGGAGAAGATACAAGAATAATTACAAAAAAATATTACATAATAAATACACATTGGGTTTCTTGACGATCGTCAATCCTGCAGTACTTTGTCTCCTTCTTTAAGTTCTCCCAGGCTCCAAGCATCCTTTTCTCTAGGGTTTTGGGTGTTATTTATAGGGATGGAGAGACCTTGGGATGATAGAATTCGTCCAAGATTAAAATAGGGTTGATAGAAAATCAGAACCGTCCAAAAATCCCATAAAAAATATATTTTAATAAAAAATTCTACAAATTGTCACGGCCCGTGACAAAACTGTCACGGTCATGACCGAACGATGCCAACTCTGGGGATGTCACGACCCATGACAGTTGTGTCATGGCCGTGACCGAATGACGGCATGCTTCAATGAGTTGTCACGGCCCGTGACAATTTTGTCACGACCGTGACTGATGATTGGTGCACGTCACGACCCGTGACAATACACGTCACGACCATGACCGAAGAGGTGGCGGCTAATATATATGTCACTACCCACGATCTGGGAATCACGGCCGTGATAAATAGGATATGCGCGTCACGCCCGCGACCTGGTCGTGACCGAACCAACACCTCGTCGTCACGGCCCGTGACATACATGTCACGGCTCGTGACCGAAGGGGAAATCCAAGTAGTCGACCGTGACTGAGGCTCTCTTGTGTTGTCACGGCCCGTAACAGAGTTCACGGCCCGTGAAGAAACATTTTTTTCTTTTTGATCCTCCGTCATGCATCCAACATCTCCTAGACATATAGAAAATACACATTATGTAGATGTTGACTCTTAAGTAAGAAAAGATAAATAAAATATGAAATATGCATGATTATGCTTATGAAATATATGTAAATTATTCTTAATATACACTAGAAAACATGACTAAATGAGCAATTATTAAGATGGCTTGGGGAGAAGTTGTGCAACCTGAAAGGTCTGATGGAGGCCTCAATTTTTGCCTTTCTCACAAAAGAGGAGAAAGTTTGAGACACTAGAATGAATAGATAAAGAGAAAAAGGATCCCCCAATTTAATACCATAATGAATTTTAAAAGATTGAGAATGAGTCCCATTTATATAACATGTGAAAATGGGTGAGAAGATACAAGATTTAATCCAAGCAATAAATTTATTAGGAAAATTTGTGAGGGTCGTAGAATTGAAAATGGTTTGTCAAGAAACTTTATCAAAAACTTTGATCATATCAATCTTTATAAGCATATGCTTGATTCTTCTTTTTTTGCAAATAGTGAGCTAATTCCAATGCCATTAGAATATTGTTTTGGATTGACCTGCCTGGTAAGCAAATTGCACAGGGTCAATAAGATCACCTAGGAGAGGCTTAATTCTATTGGCCAATAGTTTAGTTATGAGATATATAGAACAGTGCACAAAGCAATAGGTCTATAATATGTGACAAGACTAGGACTTTGTTTTTTTAAGGATGATGATTAGTGAGTTGTTTGACCAACTTGTTGGGAGTATGTTTGTGATGGAAAATTTGAGAACACAAATAGAAGATCACAAAGAAAAATCCAAAAAAATAGAGGCACACACAGATTTACCCATGTTCATCATTGAGTTAGGGCTACGTTATGCAAAGAGATTTCATTATTATTATTTTTCGTTACAAACGCTCATAATCACATATGAAATATGAGAAATATATGTGGGTTTCAAATGGGCTCAAAAAATCTGAACAAATAGAGAATCTCTTAATCTCCACCATATAGGTCAGTTTAAATAACCCCCAAACCCGTTTAGGTTTCAGTTTTCATGTACCGTCGGGGGGTGGTGCCCCTGTGTGAGAAACAAGAGGCCCTGAAGTATTCGCCAACTCCAACAGTTTGATTAAAAAAAATGAGAGAATTTCTCTACAGACTTATACTTAGATGCCATAGTTAAACTTCTCGGCTTATTGTCAATTTGATTGTGGGCTTGCAAATCTTGTTATGCCTGTAAGAACTTTTGACTTGGTTTTGATCTCACAGTTCATTACAACACTGATAAGAACTTCTGTTGTGATTATCACAATACTTACAATCATTTGCTGGTATACGAAAACCAATAGAGAGGAGAAGAAAATCAATTGATTTGTAGATGTGAAAACTCGAAAGGTCCTTCAGCAACTTCCTGAAGTCATTGAATATACAATGTTATTTAAAAATGTTTTGTGGGGAATATATGGGGTGAGGGATCGACCAAGAATCAAAACAACGAATAAAATGAGAAAGAAAGATTGACACTTAGATTTTTAACGTTGTAAAACCCTCTTGATCAATGTGACAAGAGGAAAACATCCACGGGCAAAGGAAGCCGCCACCAAAGAGTTTTCATTATGTCAGAAGAAGAGAGTACATCATATACTTTGACTATCACAGTATATGCTAGTAGCTTCCTCATTTATATTGAATTCTCCAACTAATCCTCTCAACCAGATGACTTCCTTTACAGCTTCAGTAACATTCATATATTCTGCTTCAGTGGTGGATAATGCTACTGTGTCCTGCAAATAGCTTTCCAACTAACAACACAATCATCAATAGTAAAAACATAACCTGTGAGAGATCTTCTTCTATCCAAATCTCCTGCAAAATCTGAATCAACATAACCAATTAGACCAATTGTACTCTTACCAAATTCTAAACATGCTTCAGATGTGCCTCTCAGATATCGCAAAATCCACTTAACTGCTTGCCAGTGCATCTTCCCTGGATTAGACATGTATCTACTAACAACACTAACTGCATGAGATATATCTGGACGAGTACAAACCATAGCATACATAATACTACCAACTGCACTAGAGTATGGAACTTTTGACATATACCTTATGTCATCATCTGATTGTGGAGAATATGAACCTGAGAGTCTGAAGTGTGCTGCAATAGGGGTGCTAACTGACTTTGCATCATGCATTCCAAATCGCTCCAAGACTTTTTCAATATATTTTTGCTGAGAGAGAAAAAGTCTTCCTGAGTGTCTATCTCTTGATATTTCCATCCCCAAGATTTTCTTAGCAGCTCCAAGATCCTTCATATCAAACTCAGAACTTAATTTAGCTTTCAAACTGTTGATTTCAGATATACTCTTAGCTGCAATCAACATGTCATCAACATATAGCAACAAATAGATGAAGGATCTGTCAGCAAGCTGATGCAAATAGACACAACTATCATACTTACTTCTCATAAAACCAATGCTTAACATAAATGAGTCAAACCTTTTATACCATTGGCGAGGAGATTGTTTGAGTCCATACAAGGACTTCTTAAGATGACATACATGATCTTCTTTACCTTCAACATGGAAACCCTCTGGTTGCTCCATGTATATGTCCTCTTCAAGATCACCATGTAGGAATGCTGTCTTTACATCTAGCTGCTCAAGTTCAAGATTATGCATAGCAACAATAGCAAGTAAAGTACGAATTGAAGTATGTTTTACAACTGGAGAGAACACATCATGAAAATCAACTCCCTCCACCTGACTGTAACCTTTTGCAACCAACCTTGCCTTGTACTTAGTGTCTTCATTACTAAGTCCTTCCTTCTTCTTAAACACCCATTTGCAGCCAACAATCTTCTTGTTAATTGGTGGTTTCACAAGCTCCCAAGTGCCATTCTTTTGTAGAGACTCCATCTCCTCTTGCATAGCTATTACCCATCTGGTATAATCTGGAGCTTGTATAGCTTCTTTATATGTGGAAGGATCAGGAAATTCAATATCTTCAGCAACACTTAAAGCATAAGCTACCAAGTCTTCAAAACCCAATCTTTGTGGTGCCTTTGTTTCTCTCCTCTGTCTATCACGAGCCAACATATATTGTTGCTGAGCCTCAGAAGAAACTTGAACTTCAGGAGCAATATCTCTAGTTTGAACATCTTTATTTTCATCAGAAGAATTGATAAGTTCCAGCTCCACCTTCTCCAAAGCATTCTGTTTTCCTGTATCATTAATCACAGACAACCCTTTTCTCGAGTGAAGCATCACAGATTCATCAAAAGTAACATCTCTACTCAAAATAAATTTCTTATTTTCAGAACACCATAATCTATAACCTTTAACACCAGATTTATAACCAAGAAATATGCATTTTCTAGCTCTAGGTTCAAGTTTTCCATCATTTACATATGCATATGCAGGGCAACCAAAAACTCTTAAATGTGAGTAATTAGGAGGACTACCTGACCATACTTCTTCAGGAATCTTCAAATCCAATGATCGATGAGGGGATCGATTGACTAAATGACATGCCAGGTTGATAGCTTCTGCCCAAAAATCCTTTCCTAATCCTGCATTTGATAACATGCATCGAGCTCTTTCAAGTAGAGTTCTGTTCATTCTTTCTGCGACGCCGTTCTGTTGTGGAGTCTTTACAACTGTACGGTGTCTTACAATACCTTCTTTCTCACAGAAGTCATTAAATTTTGAACCACAAAACTCCAGCCCATTATCTGTTCTCAGTCTCTTAACAACTTTTCCAGTTTGTTTTTCTAACAAAATTTTCCATAACTTGAATGTTTCAAAGACATCATCTTTATGTTTCAGAAAGTAGACCCAAACTTTTCTAGAGAAGTCATCAATAAATGTAAGCATATATCTATTACCTCCCTTTGAAGGAACTTGAGAAGGACCCCATAAATCTGAATGGATGTAATCTAGGGTTCCCTTCGTCCTATGAATTGCCGAATTGAAACTGACTCTCTTTTGCTTTCCGAAGATACAATGTTCACATAATTCTAACTTTCCAACTTTTGGCCCTGGAAGAAGACCTCTGTTGCTTAGAACTTGCATGCCCTTCTCACTCATATGGCCCAAACGCATGTGCCATAATTTTGTAGACTCTTCTTCTGAAATGGATGATGAAACAGCTACGGAACCTGTTACAGTTGAACCAAGAAGCACATACAAGCTACCAATTTTTGAACCTTTCATCAGGACAAGAGCACCCCGAGAAATCTTCATTCCATTTGACTCTATAACAACTTTGCAGCCATTTGAGTCCAAAACACCCAGAGAAATGAGATTCTTTTTCAGATCAGGAACATGTCTGACATCTGTTAAGGTCCGGACAACTCCATCATACATCTTAATCTGAATAGACCCAATACCAATAGTCTTACAAGCTGCATTATTGCCCATAAGAACAACTCCACCTTCAATCGGCTTGTATGTGGAGAACCAATCCTTATTAGGACACATATGATATGAGCATCCAGAATCGAGAATCCATTCATTTGAAGATCTGGATTTATTAGTCGTCGTCACAACCAAAACATCTTCATTTTCGCTCTCGGCTACACTTGCATCTGCAACATCTGGCTTCTGATTTCCCCTGTCATTGCTCTCATTTAACTTCTTATTTTTGTTTTGCAATTTGTAACACTCTGCCTTGATATGACCCTTTTTCTTACAATAATTGCAGACTTTATCTCTATGCTTCGATTTAGATCTGAATCTATCTTGATTCGGATTTCTTGTTTGATGTCTGCCTCTTGCGATCAAACCTGAGGCATGCTCTTCTGATTTGCTGCTGGATCCCAATTCATTGTCCAATTTTTCTTTACTCAGAAGTCTGCCTTTCACATCATCAAAAGTAAGTTTGTCCCTACCGTAGATCATAGTTTCTTTAAAGGTTTTATATGAAGATGGCAAAGAGCATAGAAGCAATAACGCCTGATCTTCATCATCAACCTTAGCATCTACGTTTTTCAAATCGTTGATAAGGGTAACAAACTCGCTAATATGAGATCTGATCGATGTACCTTCTGTCATACGAAAGGTGTACAGCCGCTGCTTCAACACAAGTCGATTCGCTAGGGTTTTTGTCATGTACAGAGATTCCAACTTGAGCCATAGATTTGCTGACGTCTTCTCTGCGAGGACTTCTTGAAGAACATCGTTCATCAGACATAACTGGATCGCGAAAATGACTTTCTCATCAAGTTTCTCCCAGGCGGACGTCTCCATAGTATCGGGTTTTTTTTCCGATAACGTCTTCTTCAATCCGTTCTGAACCAAGATGGCAAGCATCTGAACTTGCCACAGACTGAAATTTGTGTTGTCGTCAAACTTCTCGATGTCAAAATTCGTTGTAGTTATCGTCGAAAAATTGATTGCGAAAAATCTCGTGCTCTGATACCAATTTGTAACGCCCCCAACCCCATTCAAGAAATTATTCGCTTTGGGCCCATGGCCTGCACGAACTTAAAACGCGTCTTGAATGATGAAGAGGGTGGTCATTTATAAGCTCATGACCACCTCCGTGTTTTGCTCACGTGAGACTAAACCCTTGGCCTTGCCTTGGGTTCTTACATTCTTCCCCTCTTGGGGGCTCAACGTCCTCGTTGAGTAGTCTCACATAATTCAAGTGAGCACGCGAGGTTAGCTCTGATACCAATTTGTTGAGAATATATAGAGCGAGGGATTGACCAAGAATCAAAACAACGAATAAAACGAGAAAGAAAGATTGATACACAAGTTTTTAATGAACAAGAGGAAAATATCCACGGGCAAAGGAGACCGCCACCAAAGAATTTTTACTGTGTCAGAAAAAAAAGTACATCATAAAATCCTAACCCATATTTATATGGGAATCAGTGTTGGGCTACCTTCGCTACCGTCATAGATTCTCCTTTTTTTTCTCTCTCATTTTTTTTTCAATTTTGAGTGTACAAAGTATAATATTTCAAGGCACAATAACATGTTTCCTTCACGAATATGTTTTTTTTTTCTTTTGGCTCTAGTTGTTCATCTTATCATCTTTTATATATCAACTGTCGAGGCCTGGTTGCTGCAGTAATACGTTTTCGTAGCCCTTTGGGTCCATATAGAACTACTGTTAGATACTTGGATGTAAATTGAATAAGCAATGGATCGAATAAAGCTTACATCTAAGTTAAAAATTATAAGGAATGTATCAGAAAAAAATAAGCTTTAATGAATTCAATGAATAAGATTTATTGTGCTCAGAAATGTAATTCATTCATATGACAGTCAATCACAGAGCAACATTATACTATACCTGATTTTCCTTGGATGTGGCTTTTGTGTGTGCTTGCATTTCAACGTGTAGTTTCTGGTTTCTGTGTGTGTGAATTTGATTTATAGTCCAGTCTAAACATTGAGGACATCTACTTTTTTCTGTTGAAAAGACTAATCAGAGATATCTTAATACGCTACATAAGTCGAATTGAGTTGAAAGGTTAGTCTGTGTATGAAAATTTGCTTTTGGAAGGCCTACATTTCTATCCTCTTTACTTAGTATTACTGCACAGTCCTTTTTTCTCCTGTGGCTGATCTTATCTTTTTCTACATCAAGTGCGGAGGTCTGGTTGCTGTCGTAAAACTTTTTAGTAGAACTTTGGGCCCATATAGAACTATTGTTAGATGTGAATGAATAAGCAATGGATCGAATAAGGCTGACATATAATAATTAGAAATGAATAAGCAATGGATCGAATAAGCTTTATTATGCTCAGAAATGTAGTTCCTTAACATGACAGCCAATCACAGAGCAAGATTATAATACGCTTGAATTTTGTGTGTGCTTGCATTTCAACTTGTATATTCTGTGTGTATCAAATTGATTGCACAGTTTCTGTTTTCCAAAATAAATCTTCTAAGATGTTTTAACTGTAATGATGCTGAAGCCTGGTTAACTAGAACATGATGTTTCCAGGCTTTTGTATAATTTTTAGTTCTCTAGTCCAGTGCCTATGACATGAATATCCTTAGTTATTTAGAGGAGGAGAAAAAGCAGCACCCTCCATGTATACGAAAAAATGCAACTCCATTGCATGGTCAGATGATGAAGCAAATTTTATGTAAGTTGATGCAGCAAGTTCGCTAAAACTTGAACCTGTGTTCTATGCATGCTATTCATGGTGAAATGAATCTTCTCGTCATGTCTGTCTTACTGATATGGCCTGTTAGTTCACTACATTGACGAGCCTAAAGTTTCTTATGCAAGATGCTTGGACTGTGTAGCTTTCATGCAACGGCAGCTATTACTGCATGAAAAGGAGTGGGCACGCGTGCAATAATACTAACAATAATCTTATGCAACGTCCAAAACCTATGTTGATTGCAAAATGTCTGTCTTTCCCTTTTTTTTTTCTTGGCTGTTCTGTTACTTATCAAGCTAGTTATCTGAACCAGTTGTTAGCTTTATCCTTCTTCTTTGCTAAAGTAGTGTTTGTAAAGAATCCCGTGTTTCTCATGACTGGGAAGGAGGGTGCTGCACCTTTAATCAAAAGTGTACGGTCCATCGCCTAATCCAAGAAAGGTGATCGCTTTCTGGGAATGCTTGCTTGTGGCTAGTGCACCAAAAAGATTGCGGTGTGGGGAAAGCCAACCATAAAAAAATTGAAAAATAGAGAGCAGTTGTAGCATTCATCCATCCACAGGGAGAGGAGTCTGTTCTTTTGTTACTGGTTTCTTTGCCATTTTATATTCCTTGCTGCAGGATCTTTATAGCTTCTCTATCATTGCTGACACTACCTCCTATAGTCAGTACCATGACAATTTTCCTTTGAATGTTTCTTACAAGAGTACTCTCTTGTGTGTTAATCTGCTCAACAATAATGAGGTGCAGCTATTGCTGGTGTGTGTTCTCTCGGATTTGTTCATTCACCCTGTTCAAGTTCTGTGGAGCACATAGATTTGCTATTGGACTCAAGTTATTGATGCTAGGATTCATGTTTGTATATAGAGCATCAGAAGCGTCCGGACTGTTACTGTAAGAGATCAGACCTAAAGACTAGGCTTTATGAAATGGTACTCAGATATTGTTATGATACAACTAACTGACACACTTATGATTATTCCCTTTCTCAAAACATCTAAAATGATCTGTTCTAAATGGATTATCTTTCCCTTATTTTTTTTTAAAATGTGGTTAGGTTGTATTTCCATTAAGTTGTTTTCACATTGTCGGAGAAAAAGATATTAAATTTGCTTCACATGCATGTTCATTAATCAATCATTCTAGTGTTAAAGATAATAGAGCAGCTGTTAGTGTAAGACACTAGAGAAACTATTTACTTTAAGGGATACCTATCTCCTCACTCTTTAGAATTAAGGGATTAAAATCAAACACAAGAACCATTCATCTGAAATATTGAGCTGATACTCTTAGAAAATGCAAGATAAGCTGGAAGCAACCGTACCAGCAGGCGAAGTAGTCTGATATTCCTTTACAATGCGATTGAGAGTTACTCTTAAGCTTCATAAAACTTTGTGAAATTATTAACATCAGAAGAGAATTGGATACTTTGTGCCTTTGTGGGCACGAGAACATATGCCGATTTACGTTTCTTAGACGATGAGACAGTATGCACATCCTGTGGATCGTGGTACTTGGCGATAATGTTGAAAAAATCTTGTTGCAGACCCCTAACATACATCAGTGACTTTCATTCAAAGGGACCGGAGAATGGAAGTTTCTTCAGTACCTCCTCTCTGTATTATGCTGAGAAGTTGTACCCAGTGCCGAGCCTGGTAGCAGGTTGACCGTCATAGAATCTTTCTCTTGACTATGTTCCATTATCCAGCTGCAAGCAAACTCCTGCATACGGGAAGTGTAAAGGACAAGATGGTAAAAAGATCTTTAGATTCCATATGTGAGAGAGAGAGAGAGAGAGAGAGAGAGTGAGGTGTGTGCTGGGAAATCGAGTAGAGACATATAGTTGGCAATGTGTCAGTAAAAAGATTTATCTATTGATGCTGAAGAGAAAGCTTGGTGTGGAAGAGAAGCACCTTCACCCTTGGAAAGCAATGCACATACATTATAACAAAATGCATTAAATTAAGCTCTCTCTCTCTCTCTCTCTCTCTCTCTCTTTTATGGACACAGTTGTCCACCTAAACCTAAAGCAAAGCTACTAGCTAATAAAAAACCTTGCGTGACTCACATTTACAGTATACGTTCGTAAACAAAGATTTATATACTGAGAGCAGTTGGCACTTGGCAGTGGTAACCACCACAGTTTCAGAATAAAAAAGACCATTTCACCTCACCCGGCAGGTAAGACGCACGGCACGTCTCAACATTTCATCTTTTATTTCATGGATTAGTTCTTCTGTTTGACGAGTCTTCTCTTCTTCTTGTTGCTGTTGTTGTTGTTGCCTTATCCTTCTTTTCTGAAAAAAAAGTATATATGCGTATCTCGTTTGTACAACATTTCATCAGCTGTGCTTACTCTCTCCTAAGTCGTGCCACCTCTCACGCTCACATTTGTTCGTAATCTGTGATCTTTGATATTTAATGTCATTTAAGTGTCAAATCCTTATCTTTTCCTGCTGAATAGAAAGAGGCAAGCAAATGGCATTTCACTGAAATTATGCTTGCTTATTTATCTGTTCAACTCCCAACTCTTTCCCCATTGAACTTAGTCTTATGAGCCTTCTCTAAGCTTCTTCAGGTCACTTTTCTAGTTGTAGCTAAATTTGTCATCTTCTTTTTGTTTGTGTGCGCGGGAATACCTTGTCGAAGGAAAGCTTCAGAGGTTTCCAATATTGATCCATCCCACTTGTTTGGCCTTCCTCAGTCTAAACTTCTCCATTTGAAACCTTGCTGAGTAGAGGCATTGTTCAAACTTGCTGCAGTTATATTTTAGTAGTTCTTGAAAGGTACAATTTCCAATCTTACTTTGGACTTCTCTATTTTGTTTTACTGGAATTATATGCTCATTGATATAAACAGTTGCACAAGGTTAAGCAGTAAGGTCGGCAAAAGAAGATAACTTTAGCTTATAGGTAGCAATTTTGAATGGTTTAACAGTAGCAATCATCTCTTCCTAGGTCCTTTATTCTCTGTTTAAAGTTTTAGCTTTCTTTCTTGTGTGGCAGCTTGTAATGGAGTAGATGTGGTTTTTGGTTCTGTAGGTAGTGCTGGTTCGCATCAATGGTAATATGCTCTTGACATGGGTTTTTCTCTTTTATTGTTATCTTGAGGAATTCCTTTTGCTTTTTACCTCTTGGTGTAAAGCTGCCATGGTTAATTATTCTTTGGTGAGTCCTGCAAGAAAATATTAATCAGCTTGTGTAACCTTTTATCTACAGAAACTGTTACTTTAGTTCTATGAATACCAAAGCTCCCACTTCTCAAGTTGAGGCCTTTATAATAATTGGATGTGCGGTTTCTTGGAAGTTTGATGGGAAATATTAAGGTTTAGACCATGCTGCTGATGCTCGTTTCCTTTCCTATCCAGGGTAGAGATAAAGAGGATTCAGCTATCTGCACTCTGCTTGCGGTGTGAAACATTATCAATGGCGTCCCGGTGTCCGACTGCAAATGTTCCGGACCACTTGGTAGCAGACTGGTCTACTCTTGTTTCAATGGATCAAGATTTCAATTTCGATGAGTCGAGAAGGATTTCTTCCTGCAATGGCATCTTCCAAATTAACCAGGGCCAGAACAGCTCAGTTGCTGGTTCTGTCCCGTCTTCCACTTTTGGTAATGATAGATTGTCTCAAGTGAACAAGTCTTCTGACTACTCTGAAACAACCCAGTTTAGGAGCACATCGGATTTTCAGTTGAACAGCAAGCATGCCATAGAGAGGAATTTCAAGGGGAAGAAAAGGAAAAATTCTCCAGCTGACGACGTTCATGTAATATAAATTCTTGCCTTTCTATTCTGTCTTGTTGCCTCTAAATTTTACAACTATTGTTGTTCTTGTCTCACCCATGTATTTAGGAGAATGAAGCTGAACATCAGACAGATGTGCCTTCAGAGTCTGCTAATATTTCAGTTGAGCAAGATAATAAGCAACAGAAGAATCAGATGAACCCCAGTGGTACTACCCAGAAGCCTACTGCCAGAAGCACCAAAGGTCGTTCCCAGGAATGCAATGCTGTGAATGAGGATTACATTCATATCAGGGCCAAGCGAGGCCAGGCCACAAATAGCCACAGCCTTGCAGAAAGAGTAAGTTCCTGTTTTCGAATCGTGATTCTTTTGTTCTTGGCTCGATATTGTAGCTGAAGTTTACTTGATTTACAGGTTAGAAGGGAACGGATCAGTGAAAGAATGAGACTTCTTCAAGATCTTGTTCCAGGATGCAACAAGGTAGTTGACACCAAGGGCTGATAGCTTATTCTCATCCAATTACATGCCTTTGCTTAAGATAATTTCCTTGAACTCTTGCAGATTACCGGAAAGGCGATGATGCTCGATGAGATTATCAACTATGTGCAATCGTTGCAACGCCAGGTTGAGGTATGCTCTTTTTAAGCCCATAATGTACATTCATATAATTTCCAACAGAAATGTCTATTCTGAAATATGGGCACTTAATTTCCTATTTTCCTATGAATTCATTGAGAACTGTTGTACTAGTTGACCCACCGAAAATGCCAGAATATCTAACAAGAAATTTCATCAAATGAATTTTTCTCCTCTTTTGTTTCTTCATGAATTGTAGTTAAGATAATTGACTTTGGAAAACAAATGCAGTTCCTGTCGATGAAGCTATCAGCTGTAAACCCAGAATTTAACCTTGATCTTGAGCAGATTCTCAAGAAAGATGTAAGAACAATCTAATTTATTGAATTGCATTATGTATTCCTTTTGGTCATGCGTTTTCACTGTTTAGTATGATTCACTGTTGATGTATGCTAAATGCCTTTAGACACTTCACTTGAGAGAAGGAGGCTCACATGTTGGCTTTGCACAAGGAATGGGCAGCTTCAATCCTTCCATGCCTGGATTATCTTTGCAGGGATTGGTGGGGCTGGAAACATTATGTGGCATATCTAGTGAAAGTGATATGTTAAGAACATCATACCTTAATGCACCCAACATAGCTCAAGTAAGCTTATTCTTATTCGTACAATTTGGGCATGCATACTCCCTTTCCACGGCAATCATTTTGTTTTTCCAGCAGTTATCAAGTCTGTGGGGTGATGAGCTCCAGAATATGGCACATCTTGGATACATAGCTAATGCTACTGTTGGTACAGAGCAAAATGGTATAGTTCGTTTCTTGAGCATAAACCATGTTGAAAAACATGTATATTTGGGTTCATATTCCTTTCTGTGTTGCAGGTCCTGCAAAGGTCTAGCCACGAATCTTATGATGAGAAACTAACATCTGCATCCAGCCAAATCCAGATGTTACATTTCAGAAAACTACTGCCAGTGGGACTGTGTCTGCAGGATTGGATCAGTTTGTAGTTTGTACATTAGTAGGCTTGACCATTTTCCCTCACTTTTTCATGAAGGAAATTTAAGACATGATACATCAATATCGTGTACAGTAAGAATTTTATCCTAGTGATGGTAGGATTGCTGTTCTGATTTGTTTCTTTTTTTTCTGTTTCAGTAGATAATAGATGCTATTGTATAACAAGGAATATGTCAAATTTGGGTGATTTTTTTTGTAGGGATGGAGGATTGTTTTGTGCTTTTAGTTTTGATGTTCTAAGTGAAGTGAAGAGGGCAGTTGGTATTGTGTGGTGAAGGGAAATGCTTGGAGCATGTTCATGTTTGTTCAGTCGTCTTATTCAAAGTGCCACTTGTTCTTCTTTTTTTTTTTTCTCAATGGCATGAATGCTTCACTTGCAGGTGATGGGTTAATGGCTTAATAAATTTGGATTTTGGACAGAGGGCCCTTTGATTGATTAAACTAGTACTGGGATAATAAAACAAAGAAAACTTCAAATCTAGGCTGATTTGGCCGCCTCGTAGGTTGTAATGTTCTTGGATTTGTCAAAGGGAGGTACTAAGCAAAAGAGTCCAGCCAGCAATCATAACATGAATATATGTGCACCTTGGAACTTGCTACTGCTTCCATTCTTAATCTCCAGTTAAATCCAAAAGTTATAAATGCAGGAAGGAAATACTTTATTCTGTTGCAACTTGCAAGTTGCTAAGGCAAGTCTCCATTGTCATCTTCTTAAAAAAAAAATTTTGAACTGAGTTAATTTAAAATTCTGCCATAGGATTTTAAAATATAAATTATTTTTAATAAAAAAATTAATTTCTAAGCTGATCGAGTTATGACTGTTTATTTCATTACTAATATATGTAAACTCTACTGCGTTTAAGTTTTGGAATCAGGTTTAAATTATGAATTGATTTTGAATTTCTACTTTTTAGTTATTGCCTGAGAAAACTTGACATCTCCTACTCTCTCTCTCCTCCTATTTTTTTAATTTATTTATAATTTTAAGTTTAATATAGTGTAATTAAACTTTAGTTCTAATTTCAAATTAACTTAACAAGATACTTATAGTAATATTAATAATTCAAAAGTTTTATCTTCTTAAATTATTTTACCTTATTTTATTTTGTTTTTCATTTTTTATATTCGTATATAATTTTGAATTTCACAAAATACATAAAATATTTTACCCCACTACAGTCATTATGCATAATTTAATTTTAGATAATTCATTAAAAAATGATTAATTATATTATGCTAAATTCTATTTTTTCAAAAATCATTATCATAATATTTTAATATAATATAAATTTAATTTATCTTTCTAATTTCACATTTTATTCAAACGAATATTAAACTTATTTTTTAATTCTCATCATTATCTTTCAATTTATCAAAACTATTAAAACCAATCTATTAATTTAACTAAAATTCCACAACAGAAAAAAAACTAAAATTCCAATTCTAACATTAAATTGCTGCCTAATGCAAGGAATCTCAACTTTATTTAACGAGAAAAACTATCATGGATCGTGATTTATAATTACATTTTTTTATATTTTTGAGTGGGCGCATAACTGTTTAATATCTTTCGTGAGATTATGATTAAGGAATTAATTAATAAAAAAATGAAGGTGCATAATAAATATAGTGTATAATTTGAATCATTAATTTAAAAATTAATAGTTCAAATTTTATTTAATTAAAAATTTAAATCATTAATTAAATAAAATTTGAATTATTAATTTTTAAATTAATAATTTAGATTATGCACCGTACAAGATACTTAGTAACTTACTATGTATTCTCGTTAATTTCTTGATTAATACGTGGGAATTCGAAACTTGATATGAAGCATGAAAAGACAAATAAAGACAATGCTAGTTTGCACATATCAGGCAAAAAAAACAAAGCAGGGACAGGGTATGACACGTATGCAAATTTTAGTTCATGACATAAGAAGAAAGTTAGTGTATTAATATGTTTTTAATTTTTAAAATATATTTTGATAAAAAAAATGTTGGCTAAAATTTAAAGCTACATTATATATGCAAGACCGCAAGATGTTACAAATTTGTGATTCTTGGGCGAGAAAATTACATGGACGTTCAAAATGGATAATATTTTTTATGGGTGAGAATATTACAGTTATGCCATATTTTATGAGAAATATATAGTTATAATTGAATTGTGAATCTTACATAATTAATTTTATTTATTCAAAAATACTACTTAAGTCATGATTGTGGCCTCTAAAGCTAAAGGATCCATATGCTTTTGACGACATTAAAGCACATTAATACACAACTATCCAATAAAGTCATTCATTATCACAAAAAAACCAATTGTGTTGGGCATAAAAAAACATGTTGTGTTTGATTGGTAAAAAATACAGAAATAAGCACACCATGATTAACTAGAAAAAAAAACAAAATAGAGGGACATGATTATTAAAATAAAATAAATATTTTGATGATTATAATAAAAAAATGCAGAGAGAGAGAAGCACACCTATATTGATTACATGAAAAAGAGAAAGTCGTCAAGAAAATAAAAGTATAAATATTAGGATAAAAAATAAACACGATGATAAAAATTACGATGATATTCAATAAATTTAAAATTGTATGATAAAAATTTAACATGAGAAAAATAAACGTGAATAAATAAAAATTAAATGAATGAGATCATAAAATAGCTATACAATAAGATGGAAGAGACAAATCAAATAATATACGTTCAAAATTTGTCAAGTCAAATACTCTCTCTATCACAAATAAAAGAAATATCGTTTTAAATGAATTAAGATAAAATTACAAAGAGTTATTTAAAAAAGTAATTCAGTCTATAAAAAAATTATCCACCAATTGGTGAAATAAAAAATTGACTTTAAAAATATAATTTACCCTTTTAAATTATTTATAACTTTTATTGTTTTTATCCAAACTTAATTTAATTTATTCCATCCATAACTCTTCGATCCTATTTCTTCTAAAACTACCATCCAAATAAAGTCTAAAACTTTATCTTTTTCCTCAGTTTATCGTTGCCTTACCCGATAAAGAGATTATGATACTGAATCTCTTTATTAACTTTGTATCAACAAAACTCCCATAGACATAAGAAGAAATATGTAAAAGAGAGAAAAAAGAAAAGATGATGGAAGAGGAACAAAACTACCTTTTATCTCAATGTGTCCACTAAACTTGTTCTGATCAACTATCAAGATCAAAGCCAGGTATTTCATATAATGACTACTTTACAATTAGTTAATATAGCATATTATGATTTAACTTAAATTAATGTGCTATAATTATTGATATGTTAAGTTATAATATATTTATTTTTTTATCTTTTATAACAAAATTATTTGTATTCATTTTAAATTTATATTCGATTAAGGTTAGATGTATTCATTTTAATATAAGATTCACTTATGTTCTTCTTGGATTAGAATGATATGTCTCTTATTCCATAATTATAAAATATACATTAGGAAGAGAAGATAATATGAAGATCCCTTAAGGTAGTGATGTTTTTCTTATTTTGTATTGATGGAGAAAGCCTTATATAACAATAATGTTGAATAAGTAAATATTATCTTATCGACATTGAATTCATATTGACCTCTAGGTTTATTACACCTTATTGAGAGGAAAGATAGCATTTGAAGGAATTTCGAGTAGAAATCTACCTCATAGTGCTAGAGAATTATTCGATCATCGTCTTTCATCTCTAGGTAATGTGATTAAACGAGCTTTGGATGTTCTTAAGAAAAGATTCGTGATAATAGCAAGTGGCATTGAAGCTCGTTATTGCATTTTGTGTAATTTTAGGAGTCGATCCAGATGAAGATTTAATTGTTGAAGTAATTGATCATAAACTCACACGTTAAAATCTAAATGAAGTTGAACGACATACTAAAATTAATAATGATGAGGATGAGAGTCAAGGAAAGATTATAAATGACGAAACAATTACACTGATGTGGAATGATTATAATATTTGATTTATTATTGAAATCATGTTCTTTTAATTGAAATTCATTTTAATTTAACTTTTATGTAGTTAGACATCTTTTGTAACATTTTTTTTTTTATTAATTTGAGCATTGTCATATTTTTATGCAAATATGATTCGTTATGTTTGATAGAATATTTGTAGAAATGTATAATGCATACTTGTTAGTTGCTACTTGTTATAAAATTTGTTTTTACTTGCAAATTATATTCTTTTTGTTTGATGAATTTTTTAAATGTAACTTATAATGCATTTATATGTTATATTTCTTTTCTTTAATATTGTTAAGTTGATAAGTTCAATGAAGGAATGCTGCTTAAAATGGATTGCATACATGGATGTGAATTGTTTGGTGCATTTTTTCATGAGTATCAAATAGACAATAAGATTAATGGAACATTCACGTCCCAAGCTTATCGAAACATAGTGATTGAAATTAGCAAAAAACCGAATAAGAAATTAACCAAGGAAAATAATTGAAATCGATGGAAAACTTTGAAAACAATTTTCAAAATGTTATGATTTATCTATATAATTATTTAAGGCCATAATAGTTTTATTTGTTTTGCTTAATGTATTTTTCATAATTTAACTATTTGAATATGTATCCATAACATAATTTTTCACTTTTTAAATATTTAATTACGTGATTATTTAACATAAGTTTATCTCTTACTAATATATAGAATCAATTTTATGTTGTCATGGTTATTTATCTTTTTTAAATCATCGCCAATTTTATTTACTCACATTTATGTTTGTTTTAGACATTATTACTTAAATACTACAATAAGATTAATGGAACATTCACGTCCCAAGCTTATCGAAACATAGTGATTGAAATTAGCAAAAAA
>LTAE01006342.1:0-25649 GCA_001647135.1 Pontederia paniculata
CATAGAATTTGCTTATTTGTCGGACCCTCGTGTCCGTTTAGATGTTATTATTAGAGTGTTGTGAACTCCTTGATGGGGCATCTGACCCTACTGTCGTTCACTTTAGTTTCATTTTATTTATATGATTCGGGCTTGTCGCATATTACTTATTTGTATATGTCGCATGGACCAATTTTTAGAAAAGGTCATGCCGAAATTTTTCGAAAAATCCTAGAGTTAGAAACACCCCTTGCCGCGCTCCGGGCATCTGCCGAGTAAAAAGATTATGGGCTGAAGAAGGTTATTTAGGAGGAAATATCATCTTATTTAAAAACATATAGACGTTTAAAATCGATAGGAATAAGATTAACTAATTTTTTTAAAATAAAAAAAATCGTAAAATCACTTTTTTTTCGTTTATTTCAATTTTTGTATTCTTATCAAAAGGTGGAACATCTTATATTCCACAATTTGTCTATTTAATCATATTTGTTTTTTTTATGTTTTTATACACATGCTATTAAATTTTTTATATTATTTATTATGATGATCAATAATAAATTATTTATAATTATAAATATAATTAATTTATACTATGTGATGATATAAATAATATTATATTACATATCATTATTAATTAATTAATCAGCTAATGATTAATTACTGTATTATCATAATTAGTAAATAATTAAATTTATAAATATAAATAAAATAAACACTCATATATTATTAGATATATATAATTCATACTATTTATTTTAAATAAATTTAAATATAAAAATATATTTATATTCATATCAATCCAAACATTAGATGAAATAAGAATAACAAAAATATATAAAAAATATTTATTTATTTTTATATATATTTTATACTTATTCTTCAACCATACAACATCTTAGTCTTTAAACTCAAAATATTGTAAGTAGCTTCAACTTGCCGTGGGTTTGGTCGACATGATACACGGTGCACATGGACATGGTACATCTGAAGGAGTTGTTTAAAGATATAATTTCAATAATTACGATGAAAGATAATATAAGAAGACCCAATTTATATATAAAGTTCCATAATAATATTATAATGAATAGCAAAATGTTCTTATGTTTTGAATTTTGTTCGCAAATAGCTCCTTTAAATATAAACTTCCATAATAATACTATAATGAATAGCAAAATGTAGGGCGTTTGGTATGAGGTAATCCAGATAGATTACCGGCTATTTAATTTAAAATCCCTAGGGCTCACTATATTACCACGTTTGGCTGCAACGGATTACCGGTAATTTTTACTTCTCTGATAATCTAAATTACCACCTCCCTGGTAATGAAGATAGCACCCATGGAAGGTGTCTTTCCAGATTACCAGTAAGATGACATGCATTTTGACAAAATTATCCCTACAACCAAACTTGAGAAATATTTACATTTTATTACGAAATAATAGTATTCAACATTATCTTCTAAATTTTTAATTATTTTACGATTGATAATATAAATTCATATTTTGACATAACTCACTTTTTTATTTTTTCTCTTTTGTTTATATTTATTTTAATTCAATAATTTTGAAGGGTATTTTATTAATTTTTATTTCGTAAGTTAAATTATAATTTGTGTTATTGCTACTTACCAAACACTATGATATAATATTACCGGTAATTTATAAAGTGGTAATCTATTTTAGTGATGATCTAAATTATCAATTAATAAAAATTGGGAAATGCGCCAAACGGCCCTTATTGTTTTGGATTTTCTTCGCAAATAGCTCCTTTAAATATTATCATGTCACCTCCTCTACCACCTAACTTACATATTTGCAAAATAACTCCTTTAAATATTATCATGTCACCTCCTCTACCACCTAACTTACATATTTGCAAAATAGCTCCTTTAAATATGTTATGTGAGGATTAAATTGTTGTTTGCACATGTTTAGAGATGTAAAATATAGGTTCAAAAAAGAACTCTTTTTGACGCAAAAAACGTTTATTTCAACTTTTAATACTATCTTCATATTATGTGTTAGAAAATATAATTTATCTGTATATATATTACCTTATTATAAAACAAATATATATGTTTCGTTTTAAAAATATTTTCTTATTTTTTTATTGGTAAACTTGTGTTGACCGAAATAAACGCAATATTAATCTTATACCTTTTAGATTTTTTTAATGTAAAAATTTGCAAGTTCACTCCTTTTTTCCAAGAAAGTGACACCACTATATTTTTTCCGGTATATATAAAAATGCATAAAAAACCAGCGAGTGTTTTTGGAGAGTGGAAAAGACGACTCACCAAAGAAACGCGTTCGACTGGCGATGGATCTTTGGCTCCGATCGCACCAGTTCTTCCTCTCCGCCGTCCGATCGGGGGACCTCGACGCCGTCCGCCGCGTCGTCGAGGGCCAACAGGACGCCGGCGACGCGGCGCCTTCCCTCGTGTCGGCGCAGGCGGAGACGGGCGAGACGGCGCTCTATGTCGCGGCGGAAAGCAACCAGGAGGAGCTGGTCCGCTACCTCCTGCCCTTCTACAACTACGAGTCTGCGACCCTGCGCTCCCGCGTCGACCTCGACGCCTTCCACATCGCCGCCAAGCTCGGGCACACCGGTGAGTTCGGTGGTACTTTGAGTTGGAGAAATTAGGGTTCTGCTGATGATCACATGTGATCCTTTTCTCCCCTTCCATCTGTGGGTTTTTGGATTGCTTTTTCTTCTTGCGGAGAAGGGGGAACTGGTATCAATTGCGTGCGACTTCAAAGATGCGGGAAAATGAGATCTTTATGTCAAAAGTAGTGGAAAGGTGACTTTTTTTGGGTGGTTATTGAGTTTAAAATTTAGAAGCTGTTGAAATGTTCTTTTAAGAAAATAAGTGATAGGTAGAAGTGGCAAATTTAGATATTAGGAATAGTTATCAGATGATATTTTTGATGAACTGGGATTCTTATATGCAATCAGTACAGGGCCGGAGGAGTATTTAAGAGATTCCTGATTTAGGAGTCCCATCCAATTCACACTGAAGAGGGCGACCCATGGATCATATCTATCATGTGGGGGCAGGGGCGTTCAGTGCTAATCAAATTGATTTATGCTTAATATCTTGCATCTGTCATGTTTTTCTGATCACCAATCTGGATTTCTCTTCAGCTAAGAGAATAATATGTTTCAATTGACATACCTGCGCTATCATGGCAACATTATCAATGTGGACACGAATCTAAACTGAGTCATTTGGGTTATTGATACATAATTACATTGTCTGATAGTTTTCGTGTTATTCATTATCACTTTCATCATAGTATTAGATATATTGGCAGTTAAAATTACGTTGGGATGCTCTTGCTGTTTGTTTCGAACTTTTGACATCTGAACCTTCTAATGCCTTTGGCAGGAATTGTGAAAGCACTTCTGAATGTGTGGCCCGAACTGTGTAAATCATGTGATGCATCAAACACTAGCCCTCTTTACTCTGCTGCTATCCTGGACCATTTGGATGTGGTGAATGCCATACTGGATGCTGATGAGAGCTCAATCCGCATTGTTAGAAAGAATGGAAAAACATCATTGCACACAACAGTCAGAATTGGTCACCATCGAATAGTGAAGACACTTTTGCTGAGAGATCCAGAAGTAGTTTCTATAAAGGACAAGAAGGGTCAGACTGCACTACATATGGCTGTCAAAGGTCGGAACCCTGATGTGGTAGAGGAGTTATTGTTAGCTGATATTTCTATACTGAATATGCGTGACAAGAAGGGAAACACAGCTCTGCATATAGCTACTAGAAAATGGAGGCCACAGGTATTATGCTATGCAAACTGCATTAGTACTGTGCATAAGTCTATCGGCACATGCAACAATCACCAATGTATTTGAAAGCTTCTTTCCTTTATATACCATTTTGGGTAGAATTGTTGTTCTTTTTTATCCAGCAGTTATTGTGTGCTGTTTCTTTTGGTCTTATTTTATCTAAGGTCATTCAGTAATTTCCTTTATTCATTCCATTCATATTAGTAGTATCAGGTATCGTGATACAAACATAACCATAGCTCTATTTCTTCTATGGTAAATTCTGATTTTTGGACAGAAAGCTTCTTTGATATTCTAATTGTCTTAAGTTTTAAACTTGCAGACTAGTGCCTATAACTTTTTTTTATATTCCAATGTTCTTACTGGATTGACAAAAGCCACATGTAAAGCTGCGACCCAAAGTAAGTTTTTAAAAGGACCCAATAATTTGAGTGGGAAAATATATTACTTTGCAATTAGGAATCTAGTGTTACAATAGTGCCAAAAGAAGCATGAAACAGCTCTTTAATGCCTAAAAGGAAAATAGTAATTGATCTTTTTATAGTTTCTGAAAAATAACTATGCATCATGATGTGCCTACAGTATGGTATTTTGTATAATAGGACATTCTGATATCAATTATCAAATTCCACATTGCTTAGCACAATCATAGAAGTAATTGATCAGATTAGCAACAAAGATCACCTGTTTTGGTTGGAGCATCTAGTTACTGCATGGTGCTAACAGATTTCTTGTTTCTCAGATGGTACGCCTTTTGTTAAGTTATGAATCCATTGAAGTCAATGCCATCAACAATCAGAATGAAACTGCAATGGACCTAGCAGAGAAGATCCCGTATGGTG
The DNA here is from genome assembly GCA_001647135.1 of Pontederia paniculata. Taxonomy (NCBI): domain Eukaryota; kingdom Viridiplantae; phylum Streptophyta; class Magnoliopsida; order Commelinales; family Pontederiaceae; genus Pontederia; species Pontederia paniculata. Next base: position 4,632 of record LTAE01006342.1, read on the forward strand.
ACGAACAAAGAGAAATCTTGGAAAGCCTGTCAGAAGCAGGTGCCAAGCATGCAAGAAATGTAGGTAAAGTAGATGAGGCTTCAGAGTTGCGGAGAACAGTTAGTGACATAAAGCATGATGTCCAAACACAACTCTACCAAAATGCTAAGACCAACAAACGTGTGACTGGCATTGCTAAGGAGCTCAGGAAACTGCACAGAGAAGCTGTTCAGAATACAATCAATTCCGTGACAGTAGTTGCCGTGCTAGTAGCCTCTATTGCATTCATGGCCATATTTAACTTGCCTGGTCAGTATTTCCAAGACGGACAGGACAGTGGTAAAGCTCACATAGCTGATCTTATGGGGTTTCGTGTGTTTTGCCTTTTGAATGCGACAGCTCTTTTCATTTCTCTTGCTGTTGTTGTTGTCCAAATAACTTTGGTTGCATGGGAGCCAGGTGCTCAGAAGCAGGTGGTTGCGATTGTAAACAAGCTCATGTGGACTGCTTGTCTTAGTACCTGTGCAGCTTTCCTTTCGTTGGCATATGTTGTCGTGGGGAAGCAATCCGCCTGGATGGCTGTGACAATAACAGCAATTGGAGGTCCTATTATGATTGGGACTCTGGTAACCATGAGCTATTTTGTTCTCCGGCAGCGTTTCAAGTTCAGTGACGACTCCCAAAGGCGCATTAAGAGGGCCACTGGCAGTAAGTCATTTTCCTGGTCAGCGTATTCAGATCCAGAAGCTTTCTCAGATCGTGAAAACAGAATATACGCTCTCTAGGCTTTAGTTATAACACGCCCAGAGTCTGCAGTCACATGTTTGTATATATGTTTTGAGCTTGTGATCTATGAGCAGTTATAACAATCAGATGTGCATATTTGTGATCTTCTGAAAGAAAATGTCGCATATTGTGGTTCACTTTGGCGCAGCAAGTTTGAAGAGCCTGACCGAGTGTTTAGAAAGTCTCAGAAGTTGAAAAACTTTGCTTGGAGAAAGCTTCAAGGCATTTTCTGATTAAAATTTCCTTGTAATAACTGTTCAGATCTGCCGGAATGAACCTAACTAAGGTTGGCTTGTCTTGGCCATAAAGTTTATGTATCAGAAGTCAGAACAACTTTAACAAGCAATAGGAGGTTGTACGATGAAAGATCAATAAGTTAAAATTACTGATGAGATCCAATGTTTCAGTCCTTCATTCAAGGACTCTCACTTCATTCAGTGACTCTTAGATTATGTTATTTTAAGACTCATATATTTCAACAACGATGGAAGTAAAGTGGGCATGAATAATGCTCATTCAGAATGACAGAGTCCGAGTTCAAATAAAGAATATATATATTCTACATATTCTATTATGTCACTTGATCATCCAACTGATTTATTTAACTTTATTTTCTAAAACAATCAAAACTAAACAGACGCGTGAAAAAAATAACAATAAACTTGTAGAAAATTTGAATAAAGAAAACAACAAGAAATGTGTAATGCACCATCTATGCCATTACCACTTTTACATCTTGAAAAGACAAATATAGATTTAAAAAAAGAAGAAGATTGTTACATTAATCCATTTTATGATGAGGTGTAAAAATTTAATTTCCCTTGTTTTTAAAAGGTTGATTTTAAAATCCCTTCATCTAAATTCAGTAATGTGGTTGGAAAGTGGAAACCTTCTTATCATATCTTATCTCACATGCTTTTAAATATTGGAAACCTGCTAGTTCTCGGAGATGACACTCAATTAATCAAAATTTAAAATCTTAAAATTATTATTTTTTTGATACTTGGTATTAAGAATTAATTTAAAATTGAGGTAAAGAATAAAACGATTAAATTAACGATTTTAAAAATCAAACTTGATGTTATTAAATTTCATTTCTAAAATGCAATTCTGCCAAGTACCAATCAAATTTGGTTGAAATCTTAAAATTATTATAATAAGGAGACTATTTTTTCCCGTAAAATTATCATAACAAGGAAAAAAATAGGCTTAATCCACGACTTGTTCATCGGGTACAGTCAAGTTAAATCTGAGCCATGAAATCTCCACCTTCGTCGAAGTGCGGCCCTCATCCACCACACGACGTTCCTCGAACTCGCTGCGAACCAAATCACGGCCGTTGGACACCAAACAGACACCTTCCTCGAATTTTTTTTTAATGGAAGCATCTCCTCCATTTTAAAAAATGGATAAAAGTTGCTTACATTTTTTATTACAAATGAAGGACCTTGGCAATTTAGCTAATGCATTAAAAATATTCTTTTCTTTATTCTTTTGATTTTTTATTTGGCAGCCAAAAAAAAAAAGAATACTGATCTCTGAATTTTTCGGTTGACCAACTTCCTAAAAAAAGTACTGTAAAGTGTTTTCCGCTGAACAAACTTGGTCGAATGAATTTTTCGAATGAGTCACAAAAGTTTTACAAAATTGTTATTTCGGTAATCTATTTTTTTTTCAATATAAAAGTTATTCAACTCTTATAACAAAAAGTTATAATTAATTTCAATCACTAAAGATTTCAATATGAATCATTATTTTTTTGTTCCGTTTTCTTTAAGTCACTGGTACAATTTAGAATGCTTAATGTCAAACGACACATAAGTGAAATGTCGTAACACCTAATTTAAAGATATTAATATTTTAACTAAAATTTATTTTTTCTACTCTAATCCGAAACCAGATTAATAAGATACTACTAACGCAAAATATATTTTATATGTCTTTTCACTTTTCACAGTAAAATACTTAAATTATTTTTTTTAGAGAAGTATTATATGTCATTCACCACGTAATATTAAAATACTTTAAGACAAATTGAATAAATCTCAAAAGTTCACCATCATCAAATCTATTTATTTTTATCTAAATGTTGATATTTAAAAAAGTTATCAATATACGACTAATTCAATTCAAGATGAGAAGTGAAAATTAATCCTAGAAAAATGGTATATTAAATTAAAATTTTAAAGGTTCTATCGAGAATTAAACAAGAAAAAAATAATGACTCGTCTCATTTTATTATAAATTCACCAAACTTTCGTTGTACCAAATATAATACCAGCCCAAACGGGCCGTCCACCTTCCATTCATTACTCGGCCCACGAGTCAGACTCGGACACCGACTCGGAACGCCGGTCAACACCGCACACCGTCCACGAATCGGTTGCGTCGTCTCCAAGGATCACTTTTCTCCATTTATTAATTAATTAATAATATGATATGACGGTATGATATAACCACCCTTCCCAGTTCTTCTTATACTTCCACCCATTCCCCCCTCCCTCTTCTGCCTCCACGAATTGGGATAGAAATAGAAAGCGTGATAAGTTGCCGCCTCTCCTCTCCATCGGCCCATATCGCCGCCCGCAAGGGATCGGGAATTTGCTGTTAGGGTTTGCGTCCAGAAAGAGGGGTCGACGGCTACGCACACCAAGCGTTCGATCAAATCTCTCCGTCGCCCCACGATGCGTCCGACGTCCTCCGCCAATCCAAACCACCACAACAACCACCGGCGATCATCCGCCGGCGGGTCCAATGGATCCCGCCCTCACCAACGTGTCTCCGGAGGCGGCGGCGGCGGTGGCGCCGCGCGGCAGGAGTGGGTCCCGCGAGGTTCCGCTCCGGTGGCCGTCGCTCCACCGATCCTTCCTTCCCCTCCGCCTCCGGCTCCGACGATCGCTGATGTTGCTCCCAATAGGCACAGGAGCCACAACGCATTTCACAACCGCCGGCCGAGGCCGTCGCAGGGTCCGCGTGCTGGTCATACGCAGACGACATCGGTTGCCCCTCCGGCGGAGACGGCGGAGGGATTGGATTCTTCGTTGCCGCAGCTGGTTCAGGAGATCCAGGAGAAGCTGGCGAGGGGCGCGGTGGAGTGCATGATCAAGTGCATGATCTGCTACGACATGGTGCGGCGCTCGGCGGGGATCTGGTCCTGCTCCAGCTGCTACTCCATCTTTCACTTGCAGTGCGCCCGCAAGTGGGCGCGTTCCCCGACCTCCGTTGATACCCCCAGCACTGGCGTCGATGGAGGCGGAGCCGCAGGTTGGCGTTGTCCGGGATGCCAATCGGTGCAATTCACTCCTGCCAAGGATCTCGTATACACTTGCTTCTGTGGCAATCGCCGTGATCCGCCCAATGACCTCTATCTAACACCCCATTCCTGTGGAGAGCCCTGCCGGAAGCCTCTTGATCGGACTCCAACCCAGGCAACTCTTCGAAATGGTAAAGATGCTGAGGATGGGGTGGACGAAGACACAAGGTGCCCACATGTTTGTGTCCTCCAGTGCCATCCGGGTCCTTGCCCGCCATGCAAGGCCTTTGCCCCCAGGCGACCGTGCCCCTGTGGCAAGAAGACGATTGTCCGACGATGTGCGGACCACAATAGCCCCTTGACCTGCGGACAGCAATGTGGCCGCCTTCTTTCCTGTAGCCGTCACAGGTGCGAGCGGATGTGCCACACTGGTTCCTGCAGCCCTTGCCGCGTACTTGTGGCGGCATCCTGCTTCTGCAAGAAAAAAACTGAAATGATCCTTTGTGGAGACATGATGGTGAAGGGCGAGGTCATGGAGATGGATGAGGGGGTCTTCTCATGCAATTCTGTTTGCGGTAAGACACTTTCTTGTGGAAATCATAAGTGTAGTGAAAACTGCCATCCGGGATCTTGTGGCGAGTGTGAATTGTTGCCGAGGAAAATTAAGACATGCCACTGTGGAAAGACGATGCTAGAGAATGCAAGGAATAGTTGCTTGGATCCCAGACCTACGTGTTCTGAAGTCTGTGGAAAGATTCTTCTTTGCGGCATTCACAGATGCAAAGAGAATTGCCATGAGGGGGATTGTCCTTCGTGCTTGGTCTTAGTTGATCAGAAATGCCGATGCGGGACTTTGAGTAGAAGAATTGAGTGCTACAAGGTTACCGAAGAAAAGGAGGTATTTCTCTGTGATAAGCCCTGTGGCAAGAAGAAGAGCTGTGGGAGGCACCGTTGTAGTGAACGCTGCTGTTCTCTGTCTAGAACTGGAGGTGAGCTGTCAGGCGGTGATTGGGATCCTCACCTGTGCTCGATGCCCTGTGGTAAGCGTTTACGTTGTGGGCAGCACTCCTGCCAACTGCTGTGCCACAGTGGTCACTGTCCCCCGTGCCTTGAGACCATATTCACTGACTTGACCTGCGCCTGTGGAAAGACATCAATCCCACCTCCTCTCCCTTGCGGTACTCCAACACCATCCTGCCCCCATCCTTGTTTGGTAAATCAGCCATGTGGCCACTCGGCCTCCCACTCTTGCCATTCTGGGGATTGCCCCCCTTGCTCAGTCCCAGTGGCAAAAGAGTGCATTGGAGGGCATGTTCTGCTGAGGAACATACCATGTGGTTCAAAGGATATCCGGTGTAATCAGCTCTGTGGTAAGACTCGGCAATGTGGAATTCATGCCTGTGCAAAAACATGTCATCCTCCTCCTTGTGATACTTCATGCCCTTCCACGTCTGATTCTGGGGTAAAGTCTTCTTGTGGGCAGGTGTGTGGTGCTCCAAGGAGGGATTGCAAACATACATGTGCAGCTCCATGCCATCCGTCAGTGCCATGTCCTGATATCAGGTGTGAATTTTCAGTCACAATAACTTGTTCTTGTGGTCGGATCACCGCTAATGTGCCCTGCAGTTCTGGAGGTAATGCAAGTGGATTTCGTGTAGATTCTGTGCTTGAAGCAAAGCTTCCTGTTCCATTGCAACCAGTGGAAGCTAGTGGGAAGATCCCTCTTGGTCAGAGGAAGCTCATCTGTGATGATGAATGTGCAAAGTTGGAGAGGAAAAGGGTCCTTGCAGAAGCATTTGACATAAACCCTCCTAATTTGGATGCTCTACATTTTGGGGAAAACCCTGCGGCATCAGAATTGCTAAGTGACCTATTCAGGCGGGAGCCCAAGTGGGTGATGGCTGTAGAGGAGAGGTTTAAGTTCTTGGTACTTGGAAAAACAAAAGGAGGCAGTGGTCTGAGAGTGCATGTCTTTTGCCCAATGATAAAAGAAAAACGGGATGCACTTAGGCTCATGGCGGAGAGATGGAAACTTGTAGTGCAAGCAGCTGGATGGGAGCCAAAGAGATTTCTGGTGGTTCATGTTACACCCAAATCCAGACCTCCAGCTCGGATATTTGGATTCAAGCCTGGAGTTCCTTTAACTGCTAGCCAACCACCACTCTATGACTCTCTTGTCGATATGGACTCTAGGCTTGTAGTTTCCATGTTAGACTTGCCTAGGGATGCAGATATAAGTGCATTGGTGCTCAGATTTGGTGGTGAATGCGAACTTGTGTGGCTGAATGACAAGAATGCAATTGCTGTTTTTGGGGACCCTGCAAGAGCTGCAACTGCTCTGAGGCGACTGGATCATGGATCAGTTTACCAGGGTGCAGCTATTGTACTTCAGAACTCAGGGGCAGCAGGTCATTCAGCAAGCAATGCGTGGGGAATTGGGTCTAAAGATGGAAGTTCTTCGAAAGCTAGTAATCCATGGAAGAAAGCTGTCACGCCTGAATCAGACACTTGGGGAGGTGAATGGTCTACATCTGGAGCTGATGCAGCAGTGCCAGTCTGGAGAGGAAATGAAGCTGCACCGATCTCTGTGTCCTCTAATTCCTGGAATGTTCTTGTTTCTGATTCAGTTACGCATACATCCTCTGCAGAGTTACCTGGAGCTCATCATACCTCAGGCGGGGATCATGGTTCAGAAATTACATACACAGCCGATGGTATGAGTGGGCAGAATGTTGGTGTTGGTGATATGGAGGCGCAGGCAGAGGTGGATGACTGGGAAGAAGCTTACGAGTGATTCCATCAAACATATTAAAACCATGAAGTTTGAAGTGCTTTCCTAGGAACCTTTCCGTGCCATTCTCTTTCTGTTATTTAGATAATTCTTTTGCAGTTGCAAATTTACTTGGATGAACATATTCTTTGGAACGTATGTTCATCTTCCAAAGTTTTTGTAAGAATTAAAAGTTACAGTGAGCTTGAAGATTGTTCATGAGTTTTGTAATGTTTCTTTAAAAAAGATAATGAGTTTTCATACGGAAAGCATTTGGTTCCTTTCTGCCTGTTGTCATGAACCTATATACAGTGGTCCGTGGCTTTTCATTGACATCCTTAGTGTAGCAGGATGACTCCAAAGCCTTTGACCAATATTTAACCAGCTATCTATATATCATCATCAAGTTTATATGTTTATTATGTGATGCAGGTTGGCTGCTTTTTTAGCATTTAGTTATTTTTGCAATATTGTTTTACTTTAGCTTGTGATTGGTAATTGCAGTTGATGTTTGCCATGTAGTATTGGAATTCTTTATGCTCTGGTCAGTTAGTCATGTGATTCGTCGCAAAGCAATCAAGTAATTTCCTGGGCTATCTGATACTGACATTGGCATCTTTCCCAGGAACAGATACAAAGTCCTCTGGTACTGGGCAAAAGTCAATGGAAGTAAGGATTGATGATCACGCGAACAAGTTCTGCTACACAATGATATGGTACTGTACTATTCCTCATGAAGATTTTTTCTTTTAAGAAGTTTTATGCATATAAGTTTGGTGCAATAGTGGAGCTCTTATTTTGCTTGTATCTACTCATTTACTAAATAATACCCACTTAATGACATTCTCCATGGGAAAATCTTGGAGTGTAGAGCATCTGTATGCCCAAGCATGCTTACTTTTGTTCCTCCTAGAAGACTAATATTTTTGCTTCACATATTTTATTAGATTGGAGAAAAAAATATATAGTCAGTGTCTCGAGGGCTAAAGTTGGCACAATCGTCAAGTTGTTCTTTTATTGATCAAGAATTTGAGGTCTGAGATATAGCTAGCGAATGCAAGACAAATGCTACATAGGCATGTGCTTACGTTCGCCTACTCCACCGCTGAAGTCTGCATAATTACCTTTATGACCTCTTTTGTCGGATTTATCTGGAATCCTATTAAGTTTTTTACTATGATTGTGCTTGTTTCACCGAAAATAAGTTGTCAGGAAAACGTTTTCTAGATAAAACATTTTTCTAGAAAAGCATTTTCTTGATCAAACATTCTTCAAACACACAGTCCATATCAAAATAATACCAATGCATAAACATGATAAGCCTGCAACCCAGTTTCAGTTGTTGGAACATATTATGATGTTATATGTACTTAAACTTTACAATCCATCTTTTGATTGAATAGGAGTATCAGAATCTATGATTAAGGAATTTGTGAAGATAAAGCTGTATTTTCTTTCTATTGTGCATGGAAGTTAAGCTGGTATGACGACTTGCTTCTTTTTTCCTGAAAGATTAACATTTTTGCTTCTGATCACAAGTGTTATGTGTCCCCTCTCTTTTTTCCCCTGGGAGTTATCCCAAGTCTGACACGATATAAAGAAGGATAAAATCTCCATACAACGATCACATCCTTTCTTCATGCATTTTGAAATGGGTTCAATTGCATGTATCGCTCTTCCACTGTACTCACAGAATCTCTCTTTCATTTATTAGCTTGTCAAAAAGATATGCTAATTCATGATACCTCACACACACGTACACTCCTTTTTATTGCCAATGTTCATTTGCATCTCGACGTTTATATTGATATATAAATACATATGATCTTACAATGTGAACTACCTTCTATTTTTTTGACCTTTGTTACCTAACATTAGTTAATTTCACGAAGCATATTTGTTCAACAGAGTTATGCAACACCTAAATCCTCGAATTGAATTAGGCAGGACCAGTTGGACTCTTAAATATTAGAGTACAATGATCAAAATGAAAAGTCTAATTTTGATCCACACTCATTTTCGGCCCTCATTAATGCCTTCAAATTTACCTGGAAGCTAAATTCCTAGTTTTGATCATATAAATTCCAGTTCCACAAATTAAGATGTGTGGCAACACAAAAAAAGTTGATTGAAAATATGATTGTGATAGATGGAGATGGAATGTTATAGTTAAGGCATAGGTGAGTTCCTTGTGTCGTTTTACCTCTTGGCTAGTGTTCCCGATAACTAAAAATGATTGAGCTCAACAATAAACTCATTTTTTTTCTAAAATAAAAGAAATGAAATCCACAGAACAAGAAACATATATACCCTTGAGCTAGGCAGCAAGGGGGTTGTGACAAAATCTTTGTAGGGAACACAGAGTAGTGTCCAAATAGTTTTGAGGCCGTGGGGTACAAAATCCAGACAAAAACACATGAGTCACAACTTTCGGACAAAGAAGTTTTCGTACCCCACAAAGAAGTTTATTTTTTGGTGAAATGAATTTGGAGACACAAAAAGTAAACCAAAACAAAAGAACAAAAAAACCCCAAGAAATTTGGAGTGGATAGCATCCGAACTTTTATCACTTCTGTTAGTTTCTCTCTCCAGGGTACAAGCCTCAAAATTGATTAGCATGTTACAATATGAAACATCATTTATGGAAGACTAAGCCGAGTTTCGCACTTGTGGTTGGTTCAATACTAATTTAGTAGCGTGAATTGGATAAATAGAGATTATAAAATTCTAAATATTTTATATTCTTAAAAGTGTATGAAATTAATTTATGGATCACAATATCTTTTGAATAAATCCTTGGAGCAGCAAATCTAATTAAATAAATAAACATAAAATATTATTGTTGTTATTTAATTAGAAATATAAATGATTTATCTATTTCATCATATATAAGAGATATGTTTTTTATATTGAAAAAAAATCATTGTTTTAATTCACTCAATTCAAATTTTAGTTTTTGGATATCTAAAGTTCTTTTATTGTGAAATACAAGAAATTTAATAGAACTTCACTTTTAATTAAACAAGCAACACCGCAATTTTCTCCTAAGTTTTTTTTTATTAACATGATTCTGATCACTTCCTTTGCACTATATGCTATTTATGCACTTACCTCTTGGTATGAAAATGTCTACTTATCTTCAGTCATACAAATTTTCACTTCATCTTAAATCATCTAATAACATTTTAAATCAGGTGAAGAAAATAGATATCAGATGAGACAAAAAGATAATTTTCGTTATATAGGAAAATTTGTGAAAATATTTATAAAAAGTCACACTTTAATATAAAATATTCACTTATAAAATCAAAGTTTGATAAGCTAATAATTCCATAAACTAAGAAATTACATTCTCTGTGTCCAGTTTCATCTCATATATTTTTCTGGTTAAAAGGAAAAATATATAACAAGATATGCATAACATTAGTAGATATGAACTAAGAAATTACATTCTCTGTGTCCAGTTTCATCTCATATATTTTTCTGGTTAAAAGGAAAAATATATAACAAGATATGCATAACATTAGTAGATATGAACTAAGAAATTACATTCTCTGTGTCCAGTTTCATCTCATATATTTTTCTGGTTAAAAGGAAAAATATATAACAAGATATGCATAACATTAGTAGATATGAACTAAGAAATTACATTCTCTGTGTCCAGTTTCATCTCATATATTTTTCTGGTTAAAAGGAAAAATATATAACAAGATATGCATAACATTAGTAGATATGAACTAAGAAATTACATTCTCTGTGTCCAGTTTCATCTCATATATTTTTCTGGTTAAAAGGAAAAATATATAACAAGATATGCATAACATTAGTAGATATGAACTAAGAAATTACATTCTCTGTGTCCAGTTTCATCTCATATATTTTTCTGGTTAAAAGGAAAAATATATAACAAGATATGCATAACATTAGTAGATATGAACTAAGAAATTACATTCTCTGTGTCCAGTTTCATCTCATATATTTTTCTGGTTAAAAGGAAAAATATATAACAAGATATGCATAACATTAGTAGATATGAACTAAAAACACATGCATGAAACAGACCAAATTTACTGCACCCAACAACAAACCACACAGTGAAAAAAGAACACCATGCTTTACACTTCAAACCACAGTCGCCATCGCCGGAGACACGGCTGCGGCAGCCTTCCTCCGGCGCAGCCCGGGCGACGCCTCAACGACGCCGCCTCCCACGCCGCATATTCCCATAGCGTGCCGCCCCAAGAATCCGACGGTGCCGCTGCGCGAACGCGCCGCGTCCTTCCCTAAAACCGCCGCATCCCTCAGTCGCCCGCGCACGCCCCTGGTCGCGAGGCGGTCCAGCTCCTTCGTGATCCTCCCGACCTCGTACACGTCGAGCAGCGTGACGGGGTCCGGCCGGGGCTCCAGCGCCTCGGAAACGACCACGGCTGCCAGGGCCTCCAGCTTGTACCTCGACGGGCGATGGACGCGCGCGCGGCCGCCATGGCGGGCGAGCTCGGACTCGCAGGCGGCGCGGCCCTCGTAGCCGGAGCCGCGCTGGTACCAGGCCCACGCGGCGGCCTTGACCAGGGCCAACTCCTCCTCGCGGCCTCCGGCGGCGGACGTCGTCGTGGAGGCGTTGCTCATCCTTCGTCTCCTGCTGCGATCCATCGAGAGCAGTACGAGGAATGGGAGAAGGCGGGCGAAAGCAGAGGAGGAGGCGTTCGACGTTTTGTCTCCAAGAAGTCGTAGAGGCCACCAAAATGGATACAACGTCCAAATATGCTACGTGTGGGATCCCGTCGCCCCCTTTATATAATATAGTTTGTAGTCCACATACAGTTAAAAAAATAATAATTAATATAACTTTTTTTATTATTTATGAGATTTTGCTTTGATTAATTTGTATAGTTTTCACATAATTTTCGTCAGTAATAACAGTAACATTAGCATTTATATTAGTGATTTAATGCTTTAGACTTTTTGTTACATGCTTAATTAATTCTTGTGCCTGGTGGAAAAAAAAACCAATTTGATGTTGGAAATTTATTAAAGGGAAAACAGAGAAAAAATGGTGTTACACAAAACACCACAAAATTCGATAGAGACAGATGATAATGATATGGATATGAGGTATTGACATATAATAGGGATTAAATTAATATTGGGGTCGCCGAGTCCATGTCAAAATAGACCCTATGCTCTTGTGAGATAATATTTTTTTTCTCGATTTAGAATCACCGATGTTCAAAATTATTAACATCAGACTAATTCGATCAATTAAAAAATATCATTAAAATTTTATTTACTTACCAATTTCTCTAAAAAAATTGATTAGTTTTTGTTTCTTTTATTTTTTTTAACGTTAATTCTGATATATAACTAGTTCTTGATTTTTTGGGTTGGAAAGGAGTTAAAGTATTTAGATTGGTTGAACAATAACAACTCAACCAGCAACTACTTTATTCTCTTTACAGTTTTTTTTGTCCCAATTAAAGTATGAACCATGTACTCGTTTTTGACAGTGATAACAACAAGTTAGAACAATAAACGGGTTGTGCTGTGCCAGCCGTTGCTTGTACCAAGGATTGGTAGATACAAGTAGGTGAGTCATGTGCATCATGTTCATGGTCCATGAATACAAATCCAGTGACATCCACCATCATTTCAATTAGAGAAAGAAAAGAAAAAGAAAAAAAAAGGCATAAAAATTGGATCTTGTTTTTATGTGAAAAGATGAGTGTGATTGCGAAGGGGAGTAAATGAGCACAACTGCATTTTTTATGTACTACGATCAGAGTTGAGGAAGAGGATTCGTGGCTTGTCTTTTAACAACCATCTTTGGGGGGATGGTTTTTGTTGTGTGCAGTGTGCCGTGATGCATGTGAACCATGGTCAGGAACAAAATAAAGGTGGAGGTTAGAGGCATGTGATTTGTGGCACATCAAGCAATCGAGTGTGCATAAGATCCTCTCTCGATTGATTGATTAATTAATTATGCAGTGCAGTAATCAATTTGTTGATTGCAATTTGCACAATGTTTTAGGCACAAAACTGTGGGAACTGCTGCATATGAGAAGATTACTCTCAGTGGCATGAGGGGGTTGCTTTACCACATTGGCCATCAGCAGCTGCCCAATGTTTTTTGACAGAAAATTATGAATATATGCTAGATGCAGAATATGCAGATTGTTATGCTTCATAACATGTTTTATAGTATTCACTAAAATGAACTTCTTTGAATAAGCAGAGAGAGAGAGAGAGAGAGAGAGAGAGAGAGAGAGAGAGAGAGAGAGAGTGTGTGTGTGTGTCTGGGACTCAGGATTTAGAGCTTCGGAAATGGTTTGCATTGTGTTTTTGCTGATGNAGAGAGAGAGAGAGAGAGAGAGAGAGAGAGAGAGAGAGAGAGAGAGAGAGTGTGTGTGTGTGTCTGGGACTCAGGATTTAGAGCTTCGGAAATGGTTTGCATTGTGTTTTTGCTGATGCTAATTGTCTATCATTGGTGCTCTCACTGGTCGCCGGCTTCAAAAATTGTGGCATTTAAGTTTAGGGCAAAGTCATAAGCAAAGATTTCAAATGTGTTAAATTGAATATATTATCAATAAGTAGAACAATCAAGTCCATCTCGCAGATCACTAAAAAAATAATTATTTTTTTAATAAAGTTATGTCAAGATTTGAATTCAAAATTTTTTTATCTTCGCTCTCTCGCATTAAAAGCTTTAAGTATTTCAGAAGAATATTTTTTTTTATTTATATACTTAACAATGTTTAAATTAGTACGTAATTTTTTTAAATCTCACCAATTATTATTAGATATGAGATCCGGAATAACACACATTAATCAGCCCGAACCAATAAAAAACTCGTCCTTAATTTTGTTTTTTGTTTGTATTCAATTTTCTAGCATCATATTTTTTAGTATGAGCTGATATTTTTTTTTCATCATCCAATTCGTCACATGTAGACCTATCATTTATGATTTGGTATCACGTTAATTTTTTCTCTAACTAATCAAAGCTTTAATATACATAAGAAAATATATACTCTTTTTTTTTATAAAATTCTATGATAATGATTTAATGCTTAACATCAAATTAAGGTTTATGCTGAGGCCACGGGGACACTTTTCTGAGTTAATTCCAGTTCCCGTTCTCCTTAAAAGTGACCCGGAAAAGATCTAGTGAACGTTAGGAAGCCGCGAAAATGAACTTAAAAAAATCAACGTAGTTATTTCTGAAAACACAGTTTCATTATTCTAGAAACATTCCTCATAAATATAATGGTTTTATTTATTTACAACTATACAACTTTTTTTAATATAAAAAAGGATAAATTATAGGAATTTTCCATTTTCTATTTTTAGACCCTTTTAGAAAATTTCTTATGAAATTAATTAAACATGTTTGGACTCTATTTCTTAGGTTTGTTGTATGCATATAGATATAGAAAAGAGTTTCATCTCGAGTTGATATATTGTGAATTGAGGTCAAGGCGCATCTAAAACTAGAAGAATTATTGATAATTATGGTGTTAAATATGGTTGCAATATATGGTTATGAAACATGTTTTAACCATGGTTTACATCCAAATTAATCTGACTACATCTAATTTTGGTTGTACTTTTAACATAGTTAATTTCCTGATAGATGAAACAATACAAATGCTAATAAAAAAGAATATATGTTAGAAGGGGCAGTGAGCGTGTGACGCACTTTTAGTAAATGCGTGTAGCGCAACAAAAAATAACGACACTATATATAAAAAAAAATTGAACAATTTTCATTTATACGAAAAGTGTCATTACTTCTTGTACAATTGCGCTACACATTCTTTTTTTCCATGTTAAAAATCAATATAAAATTCAACACTTGAAATTATTTTATATTTTAAATAAAAAAATATTTAAGAAAAAAGACGAATAATATTATTAGGAACAAAATACTCAACCACTCGTTTTAAAACTAGTATGAAACGTAGATAATTAACTCGGATATTTTCTCCTTCAACTTAAATTCTAGTCTAAAATTGTGACCGCTAATTGCGATGGTCATTCAATGCCGTGAAAGAATATCGTTTACCTTATAAAAAAATACTAGAAAAAAATATATGAGATATAGTCATTAAAGGAAAAAGTATTTTCTATATTTTTTGTGAAAATAGTTTTTATGTGTCTGGATCAACAAATATTTTCCTGTTCTTTTTTTCTTTTGGCAACCAGGAAAACTTCGATTGATGTAAAATATTTTCTGATTAATCAAAATGTTGAGTACAATTTTGGAGAAAATGATTTACCCTTTAGAGGAGGAAAAATGTTTTGCTCTCTCAAATTATCTTCATTAATTGTTATATGTATAAAGAGTAATTGATATATAATTTTAGTTTATTTTTATATGGTATGATGATATTTTATGAAAAGTATTCTTCTTTAATTTCTTTTAAATAAAGGGGTAACGAGCGCGTAGCACATTTTTAGTGTAGCGCGTGTAGCGCACTAAAAAATAACGATACTTTATATACAAAATAGTTTGATCGTAATTTGACACTGTGAGTGCGTTACACTTTTTTTTTTTCCTTTAAACGAACATAGCTAGCCTAACACATGAACCAAAAAAATTATGCTCTCTGTTCAGTCCGTTCGTTTGTAGGAAACTTAAACAAGAACCAAGAACTTCATGTCCTGTTGGCAACTTGGTACAAACGAACTTGAAAAACTAAACGAATGTAACATCATTTCCTTTTATTTTTATCTTCTCAGAAACTGTGTTATGCATATGAGACACAAATATTCACTTGGAATATTTATGCCACATATGTACACAAGTTATAACTTAAAAACGTACAAAGGAATATTTCTCTTGATAATCCTTCAAAGTTCAAGGTCATTTTTTGTAATATGAGATAGAAACTTTTTGCAAGAGAGGGGATATGGTATACTAAACATCATCATAAGTACAAAGCAATTTAAGTATGTATTTGGACAAGCCAATACGATAACATACTATTAGCAAGACAAATAGTCCACCCCAAGAATATTTTGTATCCCGGCGCCTCTGCCTATTGTGCTAATAGATTATTTCTTTCCTAAAAAATATATCATTCTAGCGTATTTTGATATTAAGTTATTAACATAACGATAAAATTTAAATTTTGGGCAAAAAATGAGCCCAAGTGCACATGGCTAAAACGATTCTGAGGAAAGTTCATTAAATTAAACTTTGTTACAAATGGTGATTCACAAATTTCCTCTTGATTCATAATTTTTCTGCCTAATCTAGATCTTTTATTGCTTAACCATTTGTTTTGTGATTATGACCCTATTTGGCTAATCTTATAAGTAAGTTAAAACTACTTATAAGTAAATTTTAGGAAATTGTCATGTTTGATAACTATAAAAATATACTTATAAATTGTTAGGTAACTACTTATAAGTTGAAAAAAAAATAAGCATGAACTCCCCTGCTTATTTTTAAAATTATTGACTTATTAGTTTTAACCAACTATATTACTCTTTTATCCATATTTTTAATATTATTATCATATAACTTTAAGAATATTTTAGTCAATATTTGTTTTAACAAATATTGCAAATATTATCAACACTTTTATTCAAGCATGCAACTACTTATATTTTAAAATACTTATCAGCATTAGTGCTTATTAGATATTTTTTTATCAGTTAAGTCAAACAGGCCTTATGTCTAGGGTTATTTGCCAAGAAACCATAGAAGTTTGATAAACTATGGGCTGGAATACAAACATCATGAATTCTGATCTCATAGTGGTAGTTGCCACTGCAGGAATGTGAGATTGTAAGTTGAAGCACATCCAAGTGTTGTAGCATGGATGTGCAGCTGCTCTGATTGTTCCGTGATAGCTAATTCCCCAACACATCAAATCCTGAAGGTGTTACTATCACAGTTGGAGACTTAGGAATGATAATGGATTGAGTTAGATCGAATTTGAGTTAAAATTTGATTCAATCAAAAAATAATAATATTAAATCGATTTGATCGAATTAAGACAAAAAATTTTAAAATCCGATCAAACCCAATGCAATTAATTTCGAGTTCGGTCGAAACGGATCATCAGGTTGAGTCATTCATCTTTTGGACTTTGATATTTTCATGTATCTAAGACTTTTATAAGTAATAATATATTTTAAAATAAAATATTAATAAAAATAAATGAAATTAATGATAAAAAATCTTGAAAATAATAAAATATAAGTAATTTTAGTATTAATGATTATATTATATATTAGTATTATAATTTTGAGTCATTCGGGTCGAGTTTTGAATTATCGGATAATTAAATATTCAACCCGCTATCCAACTCGAAATTAATCGGGTCGAGTCGGATTTGATCTGTTTCAAAGTAATGATTCGACCTAACTCGATTCAAAAGTAATCGGATAGATTCGAATTTATCAAATTAATCGAGTCTAGTCAAACAAGTGCTCACCTCTACGGAGATTAGCCACTTTAATGGTCCAAACTGGGAGAGTTCTTATGATCAGACTTCCATATCAACGTTTTCAAAGCATGTGTGAGATAAGACTATAAATTGTGCTTGATGATCATATCGAAATTCACTTCTACTATCTGTAGCTGACTTGTATGCATTGATAAAAAAAGGCAACTGAATCTTGTAGTGATCAATATAATAACGCATGTATCATTTTTCTCTTGAATGTTTATAAGACTAGTGCAACTTTGATTTAATTGGTAACGAAAATTATTCTGAAATTTGATATGAAAATCACATTTTCTTTGAGAAATACAAGGTTTTTTAGGGGCATTGAGCAATAAAAGGTTATTATTGCTATTGTTCCACATAGAGTTTTAACTTAAAATAGTATTATGAAGTTCTTGATTTCTCATTTTTATAGGGTTGATGTTTATTTTAGCCTTAGCACTTTGGCACCCGAATGTTGGAGTTGGCGAATACTTCAAGACCTCTTGTTTCTCACACCGGGTACGCTCACGTGAGCTTAGGGGAACTGGAGTATTACTCAACGACATCTAACTCCTACGCGCGGAAAGGGAATATTGGGGGGCACCGCCCCCCGACGGGGGTTCCGCTGGTGGAGATTAAGAGATTTACTATTTGTTAGAGTTTTGGACCCATATATATATCTCTTATTTCAGACTTGATGTTGAACGGTTGTAACGAAAAATATATAGTGAAATATCTTTGCAGGACGTAGCCCTAATCAAAGGGTGAACCTAAGTAAATCTGTATGTGTTCTTTATTTTTCTGCGTTTTCTCTCTGTGATCTTCTACTTGTTCTCGAATCTTTTCATCACCAAAGAGATATATTGTTGTTTTCTATAAGCATTACATATTTTGTTCTCCTAAACTGAGGAGATTATGTACACTTCTATTTAACAAGAAACACACCCATTTATGTTTTCATCTGTTAACATATCCGTGATTCCTTTGCATTCAACTGAGAACACATTTTCCTTTACTTGATCATGCAACATAATAAATTCAATTGCATTTCCATCAGGTTTGGTCAGATTATAAGGATGTGTTCAAATAAAAGTTAAATAACAAAGCCACATTTTCCCTGCCAAGAACTTAATAATTATTTGGATCGGCCACATGATATTGAAGAGTTTATACTAAATTCTAGAGTTTTATAGCTAGGTTATAGCTTGGTGCCTTTATAGCCTCTTTTAATCCATTGCATCATTGAAATTCACACTGATTTTTTCTTGTTATCCAAGGCCAAGACCAAGTCCTGGTTCGCAGAGCTGCGAACTTGTTATGTCGTTTGGATTTGCAAATTGATCTTGACTCCTAATTTTATTGTTTGCATAAGAAAAAAAAAACAGATGTTTTGTTTCTCTTTGAGGCCTATCTATGAACATTTTCTTTTACCATTGTTCATTTAGTCATTCTAATACATTCACTCCTCTGGCTTTATTTTTCAGCACCTTGAGGATTACTTGTTAACTCTGTTTTCTCCATATGTATTTTTCCTTTTTTTCTTTCCCCAAATCTAATATCTTCAATTTTTTTTTCGTTGAACAGAATAATTGTTCTTATTTTTTATCTGATAAAGGGGGAATAATCTTTTCCAAGATATCTCACCACCTCTTGGTTTGGGCCCCAAATTCAATAAATGGAGATTTGGGCACGCTTGTGTGTTTTTATATTAAGTGTTAGATCAAATAAAAATCTCTTCCTGAATTATTATAAAATAATTCTCTAATCAAGTTCGGTTGACGCACTTAGTTAGTAGAGAGTGTATCCCATAAATAATGAAAGCTAGTAACCTTGAGTTCAATCTCTGAAATCGTCAGTTAGAGAAATACCGTTCTGCTTTTTACTTTGACTTCGAATTAATCAGGTGCTAATAATTCTAAACACTGGCGCTCCGAGCATGTATCCGAAAAAAATAAGCCTATAACTTTAGCTCGCTGAATTGAGGCAAAAAAAAAGAGTAAAAACTCTTAGGTTGCATTCATTACCTTACGTTATCTTTCAATAAAATTGCATCTTCTTAGTAATATACATTACATTGTTTAATATACATAAATAATATGTCTGATAATTTTTGTTACCTTATTTATTATATAAAAAAGATTAACAAATAATGTACATCTTTTACCAAAATACTCTTAAACAAAATATTTAACTTTACAAATTTATATACATTTAATTTGAATTTTGTAAACTTGAATCACAAACATATACCTTAAACTAACAAAATTTATACATCAAACAAAAATGTATACAATAAGTAGCATATAATTTTTTTATATTTTTTATTAGAATAATAATTATTAATATATTTATTATTTTGTAATTTACAAATATTATATTTTAATTAATTAATAATAGTAATATTAAAATTATTAATAATAATAGTAATATATTTTATGATAAAAAACTATATATTATTACAGTGATTAATAATAATTATACTAATTAATAAAATATTATACTATTATTTATTTGATTATTTTTATCATTTATTTAAATAAAATTTTAAATGACGAATGTGAATTTTTTTATAATATATTATCACTCAAGTGATTGGACTGTCACCTCTCACATGAACAATTCAGATTATCATTTCACAAATAATACTATACAATGTAGATTGTATTCAAAATTAAAATAAATGAACAAAATAATATGGTAAATCCAGATAATTTAATGTAATATTATCAAATAATATGAAAAGATTATTGCTACACAAACACCCCTTTAAATAAACTTAAATAAATGATTAATTGTAGTTTATGCATATGCGCCTTGAATTAATGTTACTATTACTAGTTGCCATACACCTGAAAAGTTATCAATTCGCACTTTGAGCATACATCATCAATGATTAGATAATATAAGACAAAAAGAGCCTCCAAATATATATTTTTCTTAGGTGAGAGAGAGTTATATGCCACTATTTGTGGATGTCAACATATAGTTAACAAAAAAATCACAATACATAAGGTTGCGTTTGAGATTAGAAATAGTCTTAAAATTCGAGCTTGGTTCCAATGAATTTCGCCAAACGCGAATCGTTTGACGAAAAATGAGGCATAACCGAAGCACTAGAATTTGGGATCAGGTGACCCCAATTCTAGGCTTTTCTTTCTTTTTTCATTTTTTGATGTTGATGTGACCGTTTTTTTTTTCATTTTTTTACTCTTTCTACCTCACGTTTCATTTCTTTTTTATTTTATTTTAACTTTATTTTTTCACTTAAATTATTAACATTTAATTTTAAATATTAAATCTTAATTTTATATTAACTTAATATTATAATTATAATTTAATATTATATTTTTATTTTAATTTACATTATCAATATTTAAATTTGTTAGTTTTAATTTTATACTAATTCAATAATATAATTTTAAAATTATTTTTAAAATTATATTTTAATGTTTATTTTAAATTTTACTAGTATTTTTAACTTTTATTAAACATTTATTAAGATGTTTAACATTTATTATTAATGTATTAAATTATTAACATTTATTAAGATTTTTAATGTTTATTAAAATTATTAATGTTTATTAAGATTATTAATATTTATTTTAAATTATTAACTCAATATTTCTTATTAATGTTTATTTTAAATATTATAATTTAGTTTTTAAGTTAATAATATATTTCTAAAACATTTTATATATTATATTATTTATTATGATTTTAGAAAATATTTTTTATGTATCAAACTAATAATATTATTTTTATTTATAATTAATTTATTTATCTAAAAGATAATT
>LTAE01006343.1:14318-25643 GCA_001647135.1 Pontederia paniculata
TTTCAATTTATCTTATGAACTGATACATATGATATTTGATATGATATATGTTTATATGAGTTGTTCGAAATGACTAGATGGTAATACATAGACTATGAGTTTTTTACTTACTGAGCTGTGGTTTGCTCATAATATGATTTTCAACATTTTTCAGATTAGTAGACCTGTATCGTAGCTGTGCTTGGTGATCCTTTGCAAGGATAGAAGCACTTTTGCACAAGGTAGAGATGTGACTTAGGTCTCTTCCTTTGACCATTTTGTGAGGATGTATGTCTCCTCATGGTGTATAATTTTTGTATAAGGATGTTATAAGTAAAAAAGAAAGTGTTGTATAATGTACAAGTGTGAACTAATGTGGATTTGCTCTGAGATCAATATATATAATGCTTGTGTCATGTTTACATTTTGATAATATCCATGTGAAATATCAAATGAATTTTGACACGCTTCCGCCATATTATATTTGATCGACCGTAATATGTCGTGGCTTACGGATCAAACTAAGGTTTGAACCGGGGTCGTGACATAAATTGCTTGAAATTTAGTTTCTTATGCTTTGAGACAATCATATTATATTTATATATTGACTATAATGCATTTTAATTTTACCAAATCAATGGTCCCTTCACACTTATCTTATAAAGGAACATTAGCACCTGTGTCTTCCATTTTCATTTGAGTTTTATGTTGAAAACCATTATTTTAGGCATTATGTTGGTACTATTGGGATCTAGTACATGCAGAAGTAAAATTACACTTACATTTTCTTAGGAAACAACCATAATGTTTATTGACTAAAATTTATTCTCAAGAAAGCAATAGTTTGCTTACATAGTTATTTTATTTCTTACTTCTACAAGAGGAATAATTCATTTTTAAATTTGTATATTAGTAATTTTTAAATTTGTGAATTTTAATTCTTGAAGATATATTTGTGTTAATTGATCTTATATATGTAGAAGAATCCATATATAATAAAGTTCATGTATAATTTTGCTTTCTTTTTGTTCCAATGAAAGAGTAAACATTATTTGAAGTAATATTTTTTTAATCTACATTCTCAACAATAAACATCATGTGATATTGACAAGAAACTACCCAAGAAGATGTAAGAAGATATTACGAGGGCAAAAGGGAACCTCAATGAGAATCTTATAATTAGTCATAGAGGAACTAACACATTGTATAAATGTGTCCTTTATAATCAAAGATCAATAGGAATCAAATAGTTTCATATGAACCCTAAATTTCAAGCAGTTTGAAACAAACTTGACATTAGGCAAAGTCAAACATAGAACTTGGTTAGCTTAGAAGGATACTTCTTGTCTTCATAGGGTCTACTTTTTTGTGAACTACAACTCTCTTATTTTTCTAATTCAAGAACAAAATGAACAATATGGGATAGGAAAAACTTCTACAAATTGCAATTGAAGTAGCTCAAGGGCTCGCGTGCTTCCATATTTATCGTAGTTTAAGAATTATCCATAGATATGCAAAATTTTCAAACATGTTACTAGGCCAAGAACATGAGGGTCGCATTACGAACTTTTGCATTGCAATGATCATGCATGTTGCTAATACCTATGCTTCAATTGAAGTGAGACTACCCCTTCTTCCCCACTCAATAAAGCAAGATAGAGACATGACATAAAGAGTTAAAGGATGGTATCACAAATCTTGAACGAGCATTTCTCATGCACAAAAAGGATATAATGATATAGCTCTTTCTTTTTTATTAAATATGTGTCATTGCTAATATTCAAGCACATTTATCTAGTTAAGTTATAATTAAATAAATGTGAACTGACAATTCTATTAATCAAAATTAACAAATTGGATAGGAAAAGTGTCTTCAAATTGCGCTTAAAGTAGCTCAAGTGCTCACATATCACCATCATGATTGCAGTTTGTGAATTTCGCATAGAGATGTAACGTCTTCGAACATATTACTGGACCGTGAAGACGATAACCACATTATGTAGCATCACAAAGATTCTACATTTTGTAATACATATGCTTCAATTGAATTGAAAGTGGGCAATTTCGCCCCCTTTGCCCCCACTCAAATAAACAAGTAGAGATGGGGCAAAACTACCCCCAAGTCAAATTAATAATGGAGGATAAGGAACAATATCACAAATCTAGGACACAAGTTTCTAATGCACACAAAATGTGTGAGGATATCACCTTCTCTTTTGTTAAATATAAATCATTGCTAAAATTCAATCACATGCATACATATTAAGTTATAATAAAAAATGTGAACTTTAAAGCTTTATCTTAAAGAGATAGCTAGATACAATATAATTTAAACATTTATTCATCACAATGAAGTTTCAAATTTGTTTTAAATTTCCACGTCAATGAGAAAATCATATGATCATTAGATACTAAGATTATAGTTTTTAGTTTAATTTTTTCTTCTAATCAACAGTTCCTAATACTTATTTTAAAAATGAACTTTAGTAGTTATGTCATCCACTTTCATGATGCATTTTCCATGTCGAAAACCATTGCTTTGGGAATTATGTTGGTGCTCTAGTAATAATTTTGATGGTTTTAGCCGAAGTAAACCTACTTATCTTTTCTTAGAAAACAAGCAAACTGTTTCAATGCTAAACTTTCTTCTAAAGAAAGAAATAATTGCTTATATAGATAAAATTTAGATGATTATTTTGTTTCTTGGCTCCAGATGTGGAATCAATAATTGTAAATAATTAAATATTTTTCTTAGAATAGTGCTTTTGCTGCCTCTAGTTTCACAAAAGAAAATAGCATACTTTGATAACATTTATTTCGTATTACATTCCTTTCTAAGGGAGTATTGCCAAATGGTTCTGAAATTGTTGTCAATCAACTATCTTCCAAATATAAGCAAGGGAACCGAGAATTTTGAACATGATAGGTGTTATTTCAGTAGTGCAACATCCAAACATTTTTTGTTGTTGCATTGAAGGAGATCAATGCTGTTGGTATATGAAGATATGGAAAACAACAATCTTGCACATGCTTTGTTTGGTTAGTGCTTCAATCTAATTATATATGAACTAGTCTTCAGCTTTTTCAGATGAATTCTTTAATTGATGGCAATGACACTATCTTGGATAACATTAACATGTCCCGAAAGAGAACGTTTTGCATTTGGATTGGCAAAAGAGGCACACAATTTATCTTGGAATAGCAAAAGTGTTGGCTTATCTCTAAGGGTGAGCATAACTGGATATGGATAGGGAATGAGATCATTTCGGTCACGACCCTATTTTTATCTAGGTAAAAAATTTAGAAGTCCCATTCATGGTCTGATTACAATCGAGATCAGTACCAGGACATCCGATTTGAATTGAAAATTAGATAGGACATCCCTCTTGTTTCAAATTATTTCTTAAATTGTTTAAACATAAAACTATTTATCATATTTATAACATATAATTAAATTATATGTAACAAAACTTCGTAGACATACAATTATATTATCAAATGTGATAAGTTAATATTACGATAATCAAATAATTGAATATATACATATCCAATAAGTAATAATAATTGAATATATGATATTACTATAAATTTATTGTACTAGAATATCAGGTAAGGTAAATCAGGTAGTTAATATAATAATTCAGTTTTGAACCCGAACTATACTTGATATTTTGAAGCTTGATCTGATCCTTACCTAGATATTAATCGGTTCGAGAAAAAACACAAAAGTTGGGTCGATCAGGGTCGGGTTAGTCGGGTTCTCATCCCGTGCTCACCCCTACTTATTCCATGAGGAATCAAGGTTAAAAATAGTTCTTGCGACATAAAAGCGACAAACATTCTGCTAAACATAAACTACAATGCAAAAGTATCTGATTTCAGCTTGGCCAAACTTGATGAAGAGAAAATACTCATATCAACAAAAGGATAGCAAAGACTATGGTGAGTAAATTAAAATATGCAAATTTTTTTTTTATCATCCTTCATGTTATATATAATCAGAGTTATTACTTTCTCTCACATTTACTGGAAGATCTACAAATTCTTTAAATTGTATGATCATTTTTTGTAGAGTGTATAACTAAGTATGCGATGAGGGGCTACTTGATAGAAAAGGTAGATGTTTATAGCTTCGACATTGTTGTTCTCGAGCTCGTTAGTGTAATAAGCAACACAAATTTTAGGCTGAAGGAAGAGTTTGTCTATCTTTTTTACTAGATAAGAACATTGTCATACTAAATGTATTTGTAAACGCCATTGTTAATTAAGATTGTAATTCTACAACTCATAGATGCTGTTGTTAATTAAGGTTGTAATTCTACAACTCATCATGAACTGTAAGCACCATTATGTACATTAATTATTAGCATGGTCAAATATTTGATTCACTCTCAAATGTAAGCCACAAAAATTAACTATAACACAAGCATCTTTTATCTATATACACTATCTTAACTTCATATCACCTATATCACCCTAACTAGGAAAGGTTAAATAGTAACTATATATTCTAGAAAAATATTTGAATTAGATCCAAAGAAAAATGGGCCCACTTCATCAATATTCGTAGAGAAAACTAGAGATGACAATGATTCTTTGAATTCATATATAATATATTGCATGTGTAATTTCGTTTTCTTTTATTTCAACGAATGAGTGCATATAATTGAAAAAATATTTTTGTTAATATACATTGTTAACAATATACCACCAAATATTTTGATCCTAACAAAATAATATCTCGGTAAATGTATGTAAATATCATGAAGGCAACATAGAACCTTAGTGAAAATCACATAATTTGGTATGGAGGGGTCAACACTGTATAAATGTGTCCTTCATAACTGTGAGGAGTCAACACAATATATAAATGTGTCCTTCACAATTTCATGCCATTACCAACCAAATGATTTTGTATGCACCTTGAATATGAAACAACTCGGAGACAAAGCTGACAAAAATCAAACATCTAATTGGAGTAGCCTAAATGTATCCTCTTCTCCTTGGGATTGCTTGCTCTTAGTGAACAACAACTCTTTTCTTTCTCCAATTCAGGATCAAAATGAACAAGTTGGGATAAAAAAAATATTTTCAAGTAGCACTTAGAGCAAGTGGGTAATATTGCCCTCTTTCCTCAACCCAAATAAGCAAGGTATAATGGGGCAAATTTGCCCCCTTTCCAAGTGAGGTAGAGGATCTTATATTACCAAGTTTTTGGCATTGTTTTTTTGGACAAAAATAATGCATCAAGTTTTTGGCATCGTTGCCAGAGAATTATTTTTTAACTACTATTCTAATTTCAAGCTACTTTAAGACTTTATTTTCTGTTACCTTCACTTTTCTTTCAGTGTTGTGTAAGCTTTTCAGGAGTTATTTTATGTACACAACTTGGGCATTACACACATATCATCACAACCTCAATGGCGAAGAAGAAAATGAATACCAATAAGCAAATTGATGAGAACAAATAAGCTGGAATGAAAGACAAATTCCATACCGAGGCAACATCTATGAAGTCTCAACAAGATCAAGCAGAAGATCAATCCAGGGATCCATTTGCTATCATCACGAACATGATGAATTCTTTCTTGAAGAAACTCTCCATGCAACAAGATCAAATCACAAATTTAGAGAGACAAACGTCAAATTTAAGATGACATAATAGAAACACAAATGATGTCAAAACATTAACAGAGCCAAAAAGAAACCTTGAAGATATGGTTGGCCAATTCATCACAACTATTGAAAGAAGACTAACCATGTAGGACCAACTCATCTACAACTTGGAGGCTCAATTGGATGAATTGAATGATTTACACAAAGTTAATGATGTGACATGTCCTCTTCCACAAGAATCAATGATTCAACTCAAATTAAAAAATATGGAAGATAAAAATTCATAAATTAGAGAAGGAAATTGTGCAACTAGTTTGTGTAGTCTGAATTAAATTAGATTGATTATGTGTAGTCAATTACTCTATTCAAAGCATGACCTATTTGTTTGATCCAATAAGGACTAGTAGATTTGTGATATGTTGACTTATCCCATTAAGTGTGATTCAATAGTTTTAGGATACAACTCCATGCATCCTTAAATTTTAGTAATATGAGAGCAAAGTCAGTAAGGAGTGCTCCTAGTTTTGCTAGGCTTAGGATATCTCAATAAGGGTAATAATATCGTAAGTGTTCTTTATCCATGTGGAGATCCACTACATCTTCTGAAACGATTACTACAAAGGCTATCATGTTTTGTTCCTAATTATCTCCATCATCTAGGCCCTAGACATAATCAATTATCGTTGTGAATTTTTTACCTTATCGTTTTTACTTGTTTAATTTCCTAAATTGAAATAAACCAGGGTCTATGTCCTCTCCTATTGACTTCTCAATATAGATAGTCCATTAATTGTTTCTTGTGGGATTGATAACTTTGTACCCGTTACATTATATTACTCGAATGATTAATGCATTAGCTAGCATATATTTGCCTGTAATGGATTTTTTGCATCAAGTTTTTGGCATTGTTGCCGGAGAACATTTTTACTAACTAATCTATTTCACTTTGTGACTTTTTTGTTTTCTATTTTTATTTGTGGTTGTGCAAATTCGAAGAAGATTCCTATTATCACAAGCTAACAACTCTGAAGGATTTGAGCCAACCAATCGACGCTACATTAGAAGCTCAAATCAACCATTAAATTTTGATCCAAAAATTGAGAAGACCATCTGATGATTGAGAAGAGAAGTAACCATGGCTCATAATCAAAACATATCATGGGTTGAACACAATCAAGAAGAGATTGAGATGACAATGATGGATTACTTATCATAGAAATACACGAATACTGAATCAAGTATTATGCTCCTTGCCATCAATGCTAATAATTTTGAGATCAACCCAGCTATCGTACGGATGATCCAATCATCACAATTTGCCGGGGCATTTAACGAGAGCCCTCATGATCAATTAGATAGATTTCTGACTATTTATATAGCACTTTTAAGTTCAATAATGTCTCTTTTGACGCTGCTCGCTTATGATTGTTTCCATTTTCTTGAGAGATAAAGCAAACAAAAATAGTGATTGTCTTGAAGGAAATTCCACTAATAAAAACATTATATAGAATGCTAATTTTATTTCCAATACTTTCGCTAGAAATATAGTGACGAGAAACACATGCAACCCAAGTTGGAAGAAGTACCCAAATTTCTTATCGAGACGAAACACAAGACAACAACCTCCTCAACAACCTTCACAAGTTGGATATTAGGCAACAAATTTAACCTATCCAAAAACCCCAGCGATTGAAAACAAGAGTAACTTGGAGTAACTAATGACAAGGTTCATGTCAACTATAAGACCAAGATAAACAACAATGATGCATCCATTCGAAACTTAGAAATTCAAATTAGACAAATAGCGAACTCATTGGATGAGTGTACACTAGGATCTCTCTCGAGCAATACTGAGAAGAATCCGATCATCCTCCAAAAATCTTAACTGAAGTTTGCGATAAAAATCAAGCTAACAACTATATCTTAGAATTGCTCTGCTTAAGCCCTTCTCTTTTAGTTAGTTCTTTATATTTTACTCTCTTTTAGTTATGATTGTGTCATACTAGAGTCTCAGCAAAGTCATAGTACCAATTGGTTGACCTCCTCATTTGATTTATAATTCTATACATACTGATATCCATTTAATGGGTCGTTATAACTTGTCACGGGTCATGAGATCCGAATATAGTGACCCATTCATGAGGTTGGCAGAGACAAGAAAACTGGTCATTCGGATATCACGGGTCATAACACCTAGTTACAACCTTTGAAATAGGGGAAACTTGAGTATTCAACCTTGAGCAGGTCATTTTACCAAATTGTGACACCTTGTCATGGGGAGTGATACCATTTCATGGACTCTCGAGAGGCTGAAAAGTTTGTATCATGACCCGCTACACCCGAGTAACAACCCATGAGATCTTATCTCCTAAATATGACGTGATGATGATCATATCACAACCCACCATATTGAAAATTATGGTCGTGGCAATAATAGTAACCCATCATCCAATTTGTCACAGGTCGTTACACTCAATCACGACTTATAAGTTCCAAGGTTTTACCCTTTGAACGATAGGACGTACCCAACTCAAGACCAATGCAGCACATCGCCACAAACCATTAACTAGGCATTACATAGGTCGGTACTTGTCGTCATGGGCTGTGACAACCTAGAGTTAATTAACCTAACACCTCGACTGCCATGATTGATTGCCAACTACCTGATATTTAAGTCCATCACGGGCCAACACGCAACATCAAGAACCATGATGTCATCAACCCTTTGCACTAGTCACAAAATGACCGGATTTAACGCCCCACAACCACCATCATTACCATATTAAATGCGCAATTTTTCCCTATATATACTAATCATTACAAGAACAATACTTCATCATGGCTGCCGACACTTCCACTACCATCTCCGATGATCTGCACCTCTATCATCGGCGGGCTCTAAACGATATTCATCGGATTACTTCTCCAATGATTCTCAACACTAGATAATCTTCACTAATCTCGTCCCTAAAACAATTCATTGATGCCCCCAGACACCTGAATTATATATTTATAACAGAGGAGATCACACGAGACAAAATGCATTATGAACAAAAAATTGCAAAGAAGAACATGCTTGCAACTGAATCCAACCACGAAATGACTTCAAGCCGGTTCCAAAAAAAAGCTCATGATGAACAACAACTCAACAAGTGAATTGTGCAATAATGGAAAGATTGAATTCTCTAATGCTTATATGTTGTAGAGTGATAGGCCACAAGATTTGGAGGCGAATAATAGTAGCATCGCAAGTCTAAAACCAATTCTACCATCCACAAATGTGTGAATCGGAATGAGACATTGGTCTATAACAACAATACTACAATATATATATATATATATATATATATATNTATATATATATATATATATATATATAAATATATATATATATATATAGAGAGAGAGAGAGTAGCTATAAAGGCCAAATTCTTTACTCCATTGCACACCCAGCCTTTATTTTACATAATTTTGAGGCACCATGTCCACCATGATGAATGCAACTATTGACCTCTAATTGCCTCCTTAAAACCCGAATGCGTTATGAACAACTATTGTTGCGGTGTGAAGGTCTCATGTAACTAAAGGAAAATACCTTTGTTCTCAATTGACAATCATTATGAGAATCACGACCCATCATGAAGAAGAAATATGATAAAAATGAAACTAGTAATTTTTTAGAGTTTGGTATTTGGGAAGAAACAAAGGTCAAGTGGCTAATTCTTTACTCATTGATATAATGCCCTCAAAGTAAATTAGGAAAAGGCACATCCAAAGATGTTTATGAATGGAACTTAACATATATATTAATGTTTTTGCTTGACTTTAAAGGTTGACATGGCTAAAAAAATGACTTGTCATTTAACAATTCTAAACCTATGTGTAAGATAATAAAACAATGAATTTTAATTTCAAGTTAAAGGAATCTTTTTAAAATATAGGCTAAGGTCTAATTTCATCAAATTTAAATTATGTTCCAAAAAAGTAAATCAAATGCTTATCACAATTCAATTGTTTTCAAACGAAAGAGTCAACTAAAGACATTAGTTGAACCATATGTATGACGACCTATCACAAGCATCTATTGTCATCTATGCCATCATCATATTGCATTGTTGCTTAATTGCTTACAGGATCCAAATACAAGGGATTCAATTCTCCTAATAACTCATTGATGTAATAACCCTAATAAAATGAATCATGGGAATATATAATATATAAATGTTTCATCACCTTATAAATATGAATCATATCTTTTCATGATTTTTTACCATGTATCATATTTGGTTTACTTTAACATTGCTATCATCATCTTTATTTTATTTTCATCATCATTACTATTCATCATTAATGCTTACCTCTTATTTATGTTTGTTTTTGTATTCATTAATTTTGGCACCTTTTGTGTCTTTAAGTAGGATTGCTCATCATCAAGTTTGCTCTGCCTATGAATTCTCACATGACAATAGTTGGTACACAAATCACAATGATGCCTTCATGGAAAAAAGAAGCAACACTAATAATCTCTAACATCATCATCATCATCATCATTATCTTCATAATATAATTTTACTTTGCTATTGGCATTCAACACACAATGGTAGTCGATTTATTAAATCTTTTGTGATTTTATCGTACATGTATACACAAACATCTTCATAGGGTCAATAATGGAATTTAGGCTCATTTAAGGCTTTTCATCATAGGCATCGCATTATGAACCAATAATGACAAGAGTTCATATAATTTTATGATATAAGCATCATCAAAATATGAATCATAATATTATTGTACCAATACTCCAAAATCTTAAACAAGATGAGCCATGGGACCATTTCAATAACACGTCATATAGATAAGATTAGTCATAACATTGGAGTCCATTTATAGTCATATAATAAATGCAAGAATAAACACATGGAATAGCATGGAACAACAACATCAATAAGATATCATAATAAAAAAATTAAAATAGCCTAAAAATCATAACTATTCTTTAACAAAAATCAATTTTTTTGTTAAATTTGATACATTGTCAATTGAAATTCAAAACTTAATTTACAAATATTCTTTCTTGATGATTCCAATTTGTCCTAAAAGTATACTCTTATGGATCTTATATATAAATTTTTAAATTTTATCCTTATATTTCACTATAAAGAAATTCTACAATAATCTTAATATTCGATGTGTTGTATTTTGGGTCTTCATAATTCATTGGATGAGTGTACACTAGGATCTCTCTCGAGCAATACTGAGAAGAATACGATCATCCTCCCAAAACTTTAACTGAAGTTTGCAGTAAAAATCAAGCTAACGACTATATCTTAGAATTTCTCTGCTTAAGCCCTTCTGTTTTAGTTAGTTCTTTTTATTTTACTCTCCTTTAGTTATGATTTTGTTAAACTATAGTCTTAGCAAGTCATAGTACCAATTGGTTGACCTCCTCATTTGGTTTATAATTCTATACAGACTGATATCCATTTAACGGGTCGTTATAACTTGTCATGGGTCATGAGATCCGAATATAGTGACCCACTCAAGAGGTTGACATAGACAAGAAAACTGGTCATTCTGATATCACGGGTCATAACGCCTAGTTGTTGAATCTAGGATCCCATGAGTGTTTTGATGATCACAAATTTGTAAGGGAACTTAGTCTGTACTGATTAACTTGTTGAGCTGATTTCTGTAACAAGATGTTTTCAAGTTCAGAGTTGATAGGTCGAC
>LTAE01006344.1:0-16708 GCA_001647135.1 Pontederia paniculata
TGGGAATCAGTGTCGGGCTACGGGCTTGGGCCTAACGGCCCAAGCCCTCCGCTACCGCCACAGATTCCCTTTTTTTTTTTTCTCTCAATTTTTTTTTCAATTTTGAGTACAGGGTATAATATTTCAAGTCACAATAACAGTATCCAACATTTCTCTCATGTCTTATCCATATGGATTTGTCTATATGTAATCCACCTATTTACCCTTCAAAACATGTTCTAAAAACGGGGTGAAGATTATCATAATCTTACAATCTGCTCCTATCATTTTGTCCAAATTTTAATTATATTTTGAATTTTAATATGAATGATGATTTGCAATAAATTATTTTTCTAGTCCTAACTTCAACAATGTAGGAGCCAATATATAGTTGGCAAGTCAAGTCCTCAACACTTCAGGTTGATATAAAATTATCTAACTCTATATATTTGTTCTCATTTGTATCTTAACTAATTTTAAGGTGTGGTCATGCAGTTCTACATTCGATGGATTGGCATGATTTTGGTGCTTATTTGTTTTCAAATTATTATTTTCTTCATGTTCATACTGAGTTTTTGGAGGATACCAATGAGAAGTTTTCTTCGAATGTAAATATTTAATGAGTCATTTTTTTATGATTACTGTTTGGTGGGATATCAAGAATATTGAACTTATGTGGAAAGCATTTGACGCTCAATGTTCGAAGAGATTATCTATCCTTTCGGTAGAAGCATGTGCATCAGAAATAAAATCTAATGGATTTAGTGAAACTATATGGATCAAGATACTTGCTAAATGGTCCATTGAGGCGTATAAAATTGAATGTGAAAAAATGAAAGCAAATTATGCATCTGAATAGGGCGTGTGTGCACATGTTGATGGTTGTATATGTAGAGCTACTACTGTCCCAAAAATGGCATGTTAAGATTTAACACATTGTGATTAAATAATTTTTATCAAATATTTTTGTTGTTAAAGATGTAAATTCAGAAAATGAAGCTCGATAAAAAAACGGAATGAAGAAGAGGTTTTGATGAATGCATCATAAAATAAATAATGAATAAATTTTAAAATTTGCACGAACGACATATATAATTAATTTCATTACTAATTTAATCTCTAATATCATAGTTTAGAAAAAAAATTAAAATTAAACAATCTGAGCATATAGCTCACTACATATGATGAAGGCACGTCGAAATCAACATGAGAACTTAGGAGGGACCACATCGATATGAATAAAATTTGTGTGTATAGATTTGGATCATCTATAACTTATTATAATTTTGGATCAACACATAAGTTTGTGTTTGGCTATTTAACTAAAAAGATACAATGACGAGTTGACAAACAACTCAAACAAAGAGATGAATTATGACAATAATAACTTTTAGAAAATGCATCAAAAAATGCAAAAAGGAATATAACAATATATGCAAGAGTAAATGAACATGCTCGACATGTAAAAAAAAAGAAGAAATGATAAATAGATGACGAATTGACGAGGACACGATAACGATGATATAAATGAATATGATGAGGCTTAACGTAAAATTTTAGTTGTAAATTGTTTATTTATAATAGTTTTTATGCAAAATAATATTTACGATGGATTTATAATATCTCTCTAATTGTGATTCGTCTCAAATTGAGATAGAGTTTATCGTTGCAATTTCAAATAGATGCTATTTTCATCGTGTTTTCAATTACAATGGGTCAAATCAGACACAAATTTTGTCATGGTTTTTAACCAATTTTTCTAAATTTGTGGTTGAAAATTTCGTCGGAAGAATATCATTTTCTTATAGTAAATTAGATTTTGATACTTCAATTTTGATACATTTCTTTCACTTGGGACACAAGTGAATATTTCATCCGCCCCTCCGTAGACAATATGCATTAAAATTTATCTATGTTCCAATAGCCTTTATATTCATTTGCTAATATCAATTACTTGATCAGTCAACAATTTGACCAAGTTAGAAGAAAACCCAAAAGAATCAAGTTAAAAGATTTTTTTTTCGGTCAAAAGATGGCCCTGGTTTAACTATAAGAAATCAAACATTTAATGAAAGATGGAAACCAATGTTTGTACTCCAACAATTTATTTTCTCACTTTGGATAATGAGTGTGTCAAACTATTAGCAACTGATAAATTCAATCTGAAAACTAAAGCGGGATGGCTACCCTTTGGCTTGCATTTGATGAGATATAAGAAATTGTTTGAAGTCTCAATTCCGCAGAGTGATCTAATACTTTCAAAGTATGAGCTCCACAGTACCACTCGTCCTTCCATCCCTTGTCTAAAATCTTCTGCAAATTGTAAATCTCCGGCCCTGAATGAGACATGTAATTTGTCAATGAGATCCAACGTTGTTTGATGCATCATATTTTAGATTCTCCAAAGTTTTTTGTTTCTTCTCATTCAGGCATCTGACTGACTGCAAGACCAACAAAGGATATCTTCAACGAAACTATATCCGGTGGTTTTCAACCACCATTGCCAGAGTTTGGGAACACTGCATGCATGCAACACATTTCAGAATATAGCATCCGAACCAGCAATGAAGATGGAGAGAAGTCATGTAATCATGCAAATTTTATTACACATGCGTATTGGAAAGTAGAACTTAGTTAATCAGCTTGCATGAGTCTCCTCTACAAAACCTAACCACGAAGACTATCTGTGAAAAATTCACCAGAATATGTGTTGTGAAAATCAGGAAATGGCCAAGAAGCAACAAATGAACTCTGATCATTTATATGTCAAGTTCTACGTAAAAAAGAGTATTCACCATGCACCGTAAAAAGTTGCATGTAGTGACATGACAATTCATCCTCTTATATAATTGGCTAATATCAAAGCATTTTAAGTTCAGTGTAGGTGAGGTTTTGGGGGGAGGGCTCAAATCATGCATCATCAATATTGTCTCCCGATTACCATCTCAAACGGTCTCAGGGCAGTGAAAATTATCGTGGATCATTAGACAAATGAGAGGGAATCTCATGCTTTTCATGCCTCTCTCTCTCCGTTATATTGTTTAATCTCATCACCCATCACTGTACAATTCTCCCTCCCACCCATTTTTTGCCTCCTCTTTCACAACTTCAAGGTGCTTGCACTGTTGCATCACCCATGACTCTCTCTCTCTCTCTCTCTCTATCTCTATCTCTCACTCATAACACACACACACCATTCATGTTGCTATATTTGATCGGATGATGCAAGTTGTTGCCTCTCTTCAAGCTTAGGAATTGAAAGAACTTTTTCATGGTAATGCTAGGTGACATGGGGAGGCCACCTTGCTGTGACAAATCAAATGTAAAGAGAGGGCTGTGGACAGCGGAGGAGGACGCCAAACTACTGGCGTACACGTCCACCCATGGGATTGGGAATTGGACTTCTGTCCCAAAGAAAGCAGGTGAACCTTCTTTCTATGACCAAGTAACTTTCATGTTACTTAATTTCATCTTAAGTTTTATGATAGTTCACTGTTTTATATAGATCTTTACATGTAATATCAGAAGGATTTATATTGTTTGGTTAGTGATATCGCAGATAATTTTCTTGACTAATGTGATCAAGTAAAATTCACTTACAGGGTTGAAAAGATGTGGGAAGAGCTGTAGATTGAGATGGACTAATTATCTGAGGCCTAACCTGAAGCATGATAGCTTCACTCCTGAGGAAGAAGAGCGCATAATAACCCTCCATGCAGCCATAGGAAGCAGGTCCGTTACTGTTCTCACCATTTCCTACATATGTGTTTCTTTTACATATTGATATCATCATATCAGCATCATACGGGTCTTAATACACAAATAAATTACAGCTACTCTAATTAATTTACATTTTCCTGACATCTTCATAATTGAGATGTTCGTTTACAAGGACTTCCAATTTTCATCACATATTAAACAAATTTAATGCTAGATAACAAATTCCCTAAACATGTGTAGGGAAATTGATTAAAGTTCATGCTAATTGTCTTAATTTGCGGCCAAGTTTGTTAAACTCGTTAAACTCTTGTAAGTTCAAGAGTTTAGAACCAAATATTACATAACATGAACTCTTAGATTTTGAACATAATTTTTATATGATTCTACATGAGTTTATATTTTTATTTTGCATTACAAATTAAATTATTTTTAGAAAATTTAACTATTTAACTTAGTATTTAATAAGTTGAAAGTTTATTTGATATTTGATAACATATTAATTATTTGATAATTATATATTTGAACTTTGGAATTCAACTTGTGACAGCCAGAAATGAATTGTGTTCACTTCATGGTGTCCCTAGATTGAAAAATTAGTGTATGGGCTGGGAGCTCAATTTACCAAAGTGATAATTAATATCCAATCAAATGTACAAGTGCAGGTGGTCCATAATCGCGAATCAACTCCCGGGCCGCACCGACAACGACGTCAAGAACTACTGGAACACCAAACTCAGCAAGAAGCTCCTCCAGAAGGGTATCGACCCCGTCACCCACCGCCCCATTTCAGACATCTACCACAGCATCGGCAACCTCCAAAACGCCCCCAAGTTCCCCGGAGCTGCCGCCGTCTCCTCCGGCAGCACTCCGCGTCCCACAGTCGGCGCCGGCAGCCTCAACCGCGACCTGAAGAACGTACTCCTGCCGAAACCGCCGACCACGCACTGCTCGAACCTCTTCCCTCAAGTTCCAACCCTCCACCTGTACTCCGCGTCGAGCGAGACCTCTTGCTGCTCTGCTACTACTGCAGCTGACACGTCGACCACCGCGTTCGCGCCGCCGACGTCGCCGGAGTTTGACTGGACTGATTTCCTCGTCGCAGATGTTGCTTCCAGTGGCGCAGACGATGCTTGTTACGCGCAGTGCTCGTCAGTGGCTGCTTCGTGTAGCGTGAGTGCAGATGCTGTTGCCAATGGTGCTGCTGGGGATCAACATTGCTGCAACCATGGTGGTGGCGGCGTGGATGATGGAGCTTCCTGTGAGGGATCGAGTAGCTCATTCATAGAGAGCATATTGGATCAGGACTGGGATCAGATGGAATCCAAGTTGTGCGAGTTGCTTGGCGATGCTAATGGCAGCTTGCTGTGATCGAGCTAGAAAGCATGCATTCCACTGTGGGGGGTCACGTATACGTAGGGTTTGAGTCACTGTTGATCCTTTTGCTAATCAGAGGCATATATTGCCTAACTAAGTTTATGTGTAACTTCACAACGCTTTAAGTACTTTAGTTGTTTAGCTTTGGAAGAGAGAGACATCAATAATGTTATAAAGAAGCTTAATTAACAATGAAATATATCGTCCATGGATATGTTGTCTTGATTCATTTTTGTTTCATATTATTTTTATTTAGTGTATTTAAGGAGGTTCATGGATCGAGTTAATTTTGTTCAGGTTGATAATTGATTAGTCTTCGAATTTGATTAAATCCAATCTTCATTAAATCAGATTGGGTCATCGGCTTACCCGATTAAAATATTTTTATATTTTTTTTATTTTTTATAATATTTAATATTAGTTATATTTTTAAAAAATATTTTTCAAATATTTATAATATTTTAAAAGATATAAAGCATAAACTTTTAATTTATTTTATTTTTAAAGTAATATAAGAATAAATTGGTTCAAATTTGATAAAAACTATATAAAAATTCGGATCATCGGGTTGGGTCTAATTGATCAAGTTTGAAAAATTAAAATTCGTACATAATTCATTGATGATCGGGTTAATGATCGAATCAGTTTGTGTCTGATTCGACTAACGATTCAATCTGACCCAGTTGAGATCAATTGGATCGATTATGATAATTAGATTTATGAGATTTATTCGACCTCAAAAACATCTCTAAGTATATTAAAAAGATCTATTTTTTAAGTAGGCAAATATTTGCGGTGCTAACACAACTTTGTGAAGTGAGAGATTCAAGCTCGACAGTTTTGTGACACGTAAATAGAATATTTGTTTGAGATTGGAGAGTTTATTATCGGTTTAGCAAAGTAAATTTGTTAACGATCAGACGTTTCATGATCAACTTTATAAATTTAAAATAAAATTTAAAGATTTGATCGCTGAGCTAAGTTTGAACGATAGCCTCCTTATATGTATACACAAATTTTTTTTTTTGAGGATCAATGATCATTTTATATGAATGGTTGTTTCAACTATAAAGATAGCTGATCAGATGTTTAGTTTTTCTCTGAATATTGAAAAGGACAAAGCCCTATAGACATGTTTCCTCTGTAAGCATGTGCTGTACAACATTGTCTTTGTCCAATATAACAACAACATATAAGAGAAAGGAAAAAAAAGAACTGACAAGGTGGAGCAAGAGGTCGTGAAGGAAACATTTAAAAAAAGAAGAACAAGAAGAAGAAGAGAGGGGTACACGAGGGCTTGTCCTCATGTTTACAAGGAAGGAAGAACACCTCACGTTGCATTGGATACTCTGCCTGTGCAAGTGAGCTAATAAATCATGCCTTTTAACATTTTGTGGGGTTGTCATACTAATTATTGCTTCCCTGTTGATGTTTTGTTCTTTCTTGAACACTTCCTGCAGCATTATTTCAGCAAGAGTTACATGTATGCATTCTACATTTTTTTTTACAGCAAAGTATACATACCTTATGATTATTTAGCCATATTATTTTTTAACAATAAATATTAATCCATAGAATGGGTATATCTTACAATCAAACTATACAGTAAACCTATTTATGCCCTCTAGACACTGTTGTCACAATGCGTGTTTCCTTTGTTTTTCAATTTATAAGAGGATTAGTTTCTTTTACACCCTAGCTAATTTATAATCACATTCTGAATTTTTAAAATTTTGCTTTTCATTCTCGATATTTTAGTATTTTGTTTCACTTCCTTCTTCGCAAGACATTGTTTATTTTTCGTTAATTCTCCATCCTTCCCTGCACGACCTCAATTAAGTTGAAGTGAAAAAAATATTAAAATGGGCAAAAACATAAATTTTAAAAACTTAAATTGGATGCGAAACTCTCTATGGCTCCAAAGTGTAAAAAGAAATAACTCTTCCTTAAAACAAGTAACAATAAGTTAAAATAGAGTAATTAAAGAAGTTTAAAGTAGATTCCAAAGGCAGAACCTTGTCAACTAAAATGATTAAAATCGAGTGCTTTTTTTTTATGTCTTTGATAGAGCCTCATCGTGCAATCTGCGTGATTTTTTTTTTTTGATATGTTTTCTTGCAAGGTACGGATTGGTCCTTTAGCCTAAGTGATGGTGAGGTGGCCTTTGATGGACTAAAACAATACTAGAAACCATTTTATCGAAAAGTAAAACAAGAGAGACCATTAGTCAACGTCA
Organism: Pontederia paniculata; assembly: GCA_001647135.1. Taxonomy (NCBI): domain Eukaryota; kingdom Viridiplantae; phylum Streptophyta; class Magnoliopsida; order Commelinales; family Pontederiaceae; genus Pontederia; species Pontederia paniculata. The sequence goes on from LTAE01006344.1 coordinate 7,310, forward strand.
CATAGGACTCCATATACAATGTATTATCATTTTGGTAAATATACAATTTTATTAATTGATCACCAATATATGCGAACATACTTTATATATTTAGGGGTATGTGTGGTCGAGAGACAAAAGGAACAAAAATATAATATAAAAACAAGATAATGAAACCTTAGGCCAATGAGTTTTTTTTAAAAGGAATGCTCCGTTCTTAATATAAAAAAATAAATCTAACTTTATTTAAATGACTTAATGGAGGCATATCCTATTTAAGTAGAGTACACTGTGTGCCATATTATATGAATTATTGGATTTGAAATCTGTGATTGATAAAAATAAATAAAAAATATAAATATTAAATAGATTATTTATTTTTAATCATACATCTCAAATTCAACGATCTAAATAATAGAATATACCATGTACCCTGCTTAAATAGGGTACACCTCAATTAAACCCTTATTTAAATATACATCATTGGATCAATCTAAATTTGATGATTTGTTTGCATATATTTACTGTGTTATTTATCCCTCTATTTAAATCTTTCCAAAAGATAATATGAAAGTCGAATAAAAAATGCACCTATAAAGAAAAATGCATATGTGGTATCATCATTGAAACATAATATAATATTCTTAATATTTTGTATGTATGTATGTATGTGTGTATGTGTGTATGTACGTATGTATATAAGTATGTATGTACATCATGCATGCTTGCACGCATGTAGATACGTATGTATATTTTACTATTTACTTATCAATTTTGAAGATAACCATAGTAACCATGATTTCACGAAAAATATTAGTTGGGCTGTAAGAAATTAAAACTCAATAAATCCAAAATTTTTCAATATGAAAATATTTGATTGGAGCCTGATTAGAATTTAGTATGATTTTATAATAAAACTATTGAAAATATCATGCGAGAGATAGAGAGATCGTACATAAAAGAAGACATACAAAATTAATGAGTTTCATTCTCACTACAATAAAATACAAATTTGAGGTGGTCAAAGCGGCGAAAATGTGTCATCGGTGAAAGCACTATTACAAAGACATTTGAGATAGTTAAATTGCCTCAAAGTGAGTGAGGCGGTGTAAGAAGACCATCACAAGTATTTTTTTTTAAAAAAATAAAATTATAATAACAACTCAGAAATATAATACAATTATACATAGAATAACAACCTCACAAACTAAATTCTAAGTTTCACAAACCATAACATAGTTTTTATATAAAATTAATAAAATTTCCGTCCTCAATTTTTTTAGATACATCACAAATACTCATTCTCTTTGTTGTCCTCTCCTCCTCGTTAGCTTGTTGATATTTTTGATTCATCATAAACATCATCATCATCATCGTTTTGAATTGCTTCTATTGTTTACATTTACTTCATTCAAGTTTTTTTCACTCTAAATTGCAATTAATTTTTAGATTCCTACTTATGACACAATTGATATTGACTCTATTGCAATTGATACTAAATTTTGTTGCAATTGATTATGAAGGGTCTCTATCTCTTGTTGCATTTTATTATCTCTCCTGAAGAATAAAAAATCAAAATAGCTAACATAATATCCACAATTATAAGTACGCTCTTTGTAAACAACAACATGCTAAGTCCAAAATTCTCTATTACTCATCGGGGGTAACTCTCTCGTGAGTACATTAAGTCAAATATACAGTTTTTTTGGCTTTAATAAACTCCTCATATGTTGAACTTATTAGATGAAAAGTTCCATTGCACTTGTCACTACTGCCAGAGGAGATTGGTGAGAGGGAGGATAGAGGAGAGAAAAAGAGAAACTATGAAATGAAGACTCTAAGGGATTTTTTTAGGTGATCCCCAACTTCTACAACGCCTCTATTGGGGCTGTCTAGATCGCCTCAATCGACGGGTGGTTGTGGCGGTCCTTCTGACCGTTCCAATTTGAGGCGGCCTAGACAGCCTCAACATGGGGTAGTTTGGTAGACCGCTCCAAATTGAGATGATTTAACATATCGCCTCAAATATTTTGCTGCAATTTTTAAATTATCTTGTAGTGTCTTAACTGGACTACATTCTTAGGCGGTGATAAAAAATTATTCGATGAAACAATTTCATAGAGGATTATAATAACTCAGAACAAAATATTAATCTTAAACATAAGGAGTTCATATATGCTTTCCCTTAATAGAACATAAGAATTTATTTCAAAATAAGACTTTGCAATAGTTCTAAAAGTATATAACACTTATTACTGAAAATACAGAAATCTAATTTATAAATAATCTTATTTCGCCTCCACACACCTTAGCAAGATCCCCCTTGACCCTTCTCAAACTTATTGTCCTTCTAGCAAAATTTTGGTGTGTAAAAATGCCTAATACGAATTTGTATCTAATTCAAAATTTTAAGGCATCATCAACAGAAACAAATTAATTCACTTACTAAATATGAGGGGTCTGTTTCAATTTTATTAATGATTGGCTTTTTCTTCAGCTCACAAATCCTTTCATATTTTTTTATTGATATAATAATTTGGATCTTATTTTTTAATATTGACCTAATATTTGTATGATTTAATGCTATATTTATTATATGATGGAACTCCTTTTTGTGTTCAGTTTTATATTTTATTTATAACATTATATTTATTTATTTATTTATTTATGTTAAACTTATTTCTTAAAAAGAAATGTTACTTAAATTTGAAATATTCATATAAAACTAGTGAACTAAAAAAATATAAGAAAAATGACCCTGTAGAGTGTGCTTTCCACCAACTAGTTTAAAACATTTTTTCAAACTTAAAAAAAAATGTCTTAACAATTATTTTTTTTGTTGTCACCATCTCCTCAACTCATCTATTATGGCTAGGAGTAGCATGAATGCATTTTTCCTTGCGTGAGTCTTTCTCTAAACGAAAAATCTATCAAACCAAAATCAACTTTAACTACGTACATGTTGGTCGTCAAATCTGCTAATTAGTCCCATATCGTCTTGGCATTCATCATCATAACCTCGTTTGCGAGGCGGATTCCACAACGAGAGACGCTGCAGATGTGCTTTCGCTTTCATCCATTTGCAATTTCTTTAAGAAGAAGAAGAAGGAAAAGTGAAAAAGTAGAAGCACAAACCTACAACATCCTACAAAATTCCGCACTTCTTAGCAACAGCAGCTGTGGGCTTTCAAACCGCAGACGGTACAGGAACCTCCGATGTTTGTGCTGCAATACTGCTAAATAGTATACCTTTTACAGTACAGTAACTATTGTTAATTTCAGTCGGATTCTGGACAAAAGAAGGGATTCTCCTCTTTACTATCCATAAAGCTATCATCTCTCTCTCTCTCTCTCTCTCTCTCTCTCTCTCTCTCTGTGACAATAATATTGATGCTTGAGGGTGGGGGAGGGGGAATATTACTATTGTCCATGTGATGTGTTAGTTGTGAGAGTTAGACATAATTCTACAGTAAAAGTTCCATATAATGAACCCAAATAAGTGCATAACATCATATTTAAAGTTCACAGAATGATACTTGATTATTAATATCGCAAAATTCTAAGTTCTAAGATCCCAAGCATTGATTATTCAGATTTTTGGACATGGGGGACTGCAAGCATCAGATCCATCAGCAAGTGTAGAAAGATTGAAGTTGGAGGAACATTACTTATTTTGAAATCTACATGGATCCACTGGAAACTAGACAGGGTTTTCTGATCCATTTTTGTAAGTTTTCTGAAAGACGAGAGATATCTGAAGTACCAGACAAGAAGATAGCTACGGAGGATGTGACCCAGGAGTTGAGTGCATGAGTGGGAACTCCTGTCACCAAGAGTGCTAGCTGCTGAATCCAGTGCTGGCCGGAGTGACCAATAGTCTTTCGGATTGCACTCTCACTATCTCTAATGCCCAAGGAAGAAAAGTTACATGGAACATATGGTAGGACTTGTAATCAGAACAGAAAGAAAGGAGTTGCTGACAGTTTACAGACAACAGGCTCTGATTGGAATAATATCAGAAACTGGTTCAATTTTTTTGTCTAATTTACAATTGATTAAGTTAATGAATCAATAAATTATTAAGGCTTTGTACAATGCATTCTGGTTGAGTTCTTCCAAGTAGGAGAAAGAAAGAAGGCATTGAAGGAGATTGCTAAATTAAAGAAGCTTGTAATATTCAAGAGTGACACATGACAAGAGCTATATCAGACATGCACCAAGGAAAGGTAAAGAATCAGTTCAGAACTCGTTACAGTTGACTGAAGAGAAGGCGAAGAGGATATACATCTGAGGAACAATAAAATTTGCAACTTAATTATCATCATTAATTAAAATCATGTAGTAAGAACAGGAGAGCAAGGTGATCATAAAATATGCTGCTAGGCTGTTGCTCTACCTGATAAAATAAATCCAACTTCCAAACAATTAATGGACGAGATGAATGCATAGGAAGTACGGTCGTGTATATATTAATTTAATTGTTAGGCAAAGCTAAGAAAAAAAAGTAAACTTAGCAAGAAAATTAATAATATCAAGTGCGAAGTAGAAATTTTCTGACCAATATTCCAAATATATTACTTCTCCTTCATCAGCTTGGATCATGAAAAAACATGTAAGGATCCAACTGTTTAACAACATCTACTCATAAACGCCTGCTACTAAAAAGAAGCTAAAAGTAAATTCAAGAGCAGAAAGATTAGTCAAGAACCAGAACGGCTGCCTGCTGGTGCATCCGATCCCTCTAGGATCGACGGTCTAACAGCGCCGCCACTGCCGCCGGCAGCAGATGTGGCGATACTATGATCAATAGTAGTACCACAAGGAGCAGAAGAGCCACCCAAACTTCCCTCGCTGGCCACGCGTGCAACTGGTGTGGCCACAGCGGCGGCCGATGTAGAGTCTCCGCCGGTGCCGGCCACGGCCATCGAAGGCGGTCGCTTCCGCTTCTTTTCATAAGGGATGCCGCGAGCTTTAGCTTGGCTCTCCCTCACCTCCCTCAGATAAACCCTGACAGCCTTGGTGCCGAAGGGATTGGACTCCGGCCGGCCCCCGTTTTCCTCGTAGGCTGCGCGTAGGCGTCCGACGAGCGCGTCGAGCGAGCCCCACGCCTGCTTCAGAGGGCAAGCGCAGGGCGCCGTGGGGTTCGGGATTCCGAAGTGGGCGCACTCTGCGGCGTGCACCTTCGTCTTGCCGAACTGGTCTAAGTACTTCATGAACTCGATGACATGCACCCCGGCGCACTTGGCCAAGCTTACAGGCGGCTTCAGGTTCCTGAGGTGCTGCAGGAAGGTGTTCCAGTCCCGCCGCTTCTGCGACTCATATCGGCTGAGCTGTTGTCGAGGCTGAGATGTCGACGATAAAGGCGGCTGTGGTGGTGGAGTTTGGCGACTGACGGCGGCGCCGGAGGAGGAGGGGGAGGAAGCTGAGCCTTCTCCGGCTTCCCCTCCCGGTGAAGCAAAGGCAGGTTCCATGCACAGCAGCAGCCCTCCTTGTTCTCTCTCTTTGCTCTGATACTACTACGAGTGTATGTATTGTGTATTGATTTATCTTTCAATTTGTTCTGTCCTCAGGGTGGTGTATAGTGATGATGTTGAGTCATTGTAAGGATGTACGTTCAAAAGGTAATGCAATTGGATGGAGAGAGAAAGAGAAACGAAATGGTGGCCCCCAAATGTTGGAGACGTGATACACTGATACATATGTAAGAGAATCATCTTTGTAGTCAGATAATTATTATTTTATGTATTGGGATTTGCATACAAGTTTTTAATAGATATAATAAATTATCTATAAAAAGACAGACAATAAATTATAGACAGATTTGTTTTCCTGCTAAAATGTGCTAACAAATATGTATTTCTTGTAGTTCACTCATTAAAATATGTAAGTTAGCGTAAGTTACGTGGTTAATTTTCACCCGTTGGATTAAAATCAACGGCCCTGGATGAAATGAGCTCACACACAAGCAAGCAATCCTATAAATAATTTGCATACGTTGATGAAAAAATAAATCCGCTAGATGCTTAAGTAATAATATTATATTATTTATTATTTTAATTATAAGATACTAAATTTATGATGGATGTTAAATTTTATTTCTTCTTTTTTTATATTTATAAAAAATTTAACATTCTATGATTGAAAAAATATGTAATATAGTGTTACCTACTTAAGTAGGTAGCACTTTCCTTAAATCCGTTTTAACAAATGAATTTTTTAATATTTTTAAATAATTTTTTAGGGCCCTCTCATTTTTGTTAATTTTATATCATAATAATATTAATTAATAATTTATTTTTATAAATATAAAGATATTTGTATTAGTTTGAACTTTTGGATTATTTACAACATATTTCGAGAGTCCTAAATTAAAATCTCAGCTTTTTTATTAAAAAAATATTTTTTTTCTCTAACAATCTGATGGATTGAATTAGATCAAAATTATCAAATTTATATTCTTCTTTTTAATATAAATCTAAATATGTTGATCTTACCAACTTTTAAACTTTTAGGATAGTTAATACTTTATAGCTCTTGATCCTCAACATTACTTTAATATCATATGAAATTAGATATTCTATCAACTACTTTAAAAGCTTAAATCATTAGAAAAAACACTATCTTTATATTTTTAATACTAAGTTGATAAGAATAGCATGTTCGATTTTTAATATAACTATTTGTAACTTATATGATTTTTGGTAAAGGGCATTTGCATAATTTATAATGTTATGTTAATTAGGTAATATTATATATGTGAGAAGATATTTAAAATACAAAAACATTTTTTATATAATGTTAACTATGTAGGGATCCATTCGGCTTCTTTCGTGATTTTTAATTTCAAAATCACCTAAAAATTTTGGATGTTAAAAATCTAAATTTCTATAACAGGGGCAGAACCAACGGGGTACAAGGGTGTGCACTCGCACCCCTGCACTCTATTAAATAGTTCTCTTGCTACCCTTGGATCAAGACTGATAGAGATGGATAGAGATGAAATGCTTATAATTGGAGGTTCTTGATTCAATTTCCATTGGCTCTCCATTTTTTTCCTTTTTTTGTTCATTATAACTAGTTTACCTTTTTCATTTTTGCTTCCTTATTATTTATTCCTTACTTTTACTCAAATATTATCTAATATATTCTTCCATAAAATATAATATACTTATATTATATTAATATATTTTCATTCATTGACATTATTATTTATATATGTTATAATATATATTTCTCCTTATTAGTCTATAATTGAAGCATAATAATCTACTTATTTTATTTTACTGCATACATACTTCTATTTTCTTATTATATATCCTTTACTTTTACTCAAATATTAGCTTATATTATTTCAAAAATATCATTTATTTATATTATATTAAAATTTATTAATTCACTAAAAGTTATATATATATATATATATATATATATATACTTATTATTTTGTTACACACATAGAAGTACTTCTTTTATGAGAACATATATCAATACTGTGAATTTTTTATTTCATTATGATTTTACTCAATTATGAATTTGTGTTTTAATATCATATCCATGTATTTAAATATTCCCACTGTTTTTTCTTTCTATTTTTTTAATGTTTAAAATAAAAATTAAAATTGATGTAAATATCTTGAATTATATTATGCCATGCAAATAAATTATTAAAAAGGATAATTGAAAATATAGATTAATATACAAAATAACTTTTTAATTATATAAGTAATTATACGAGCAAATGTGCACTCTTTGGATAAAAGTTTTGGTTCCGTCACCGATAGGAGGTCAAGTTATTATTTTTTGATTTTATACTTACACCTAGGGTTGGAAATAAGTCATACCATTCGTGAGCAGTTCATTGCTTGGTCTATTTTTGAATCTTTTTTTGGCTTACCTTGTTAAATAAATAAGTCAGAGTTGAAATTAAAATTTGACATTTTTATTTATACATGCTTGACTCATCTATATTAGCCTAACTTGTTAGCCTATAAGGTCAACTTATATAATTAATATATTATAAAACTTGATAGTTTAAAATATGAATCAAATTATTAGTAATTTTAACTCAAAAAATTAAACTAAAAGAGATACAATAAGTTATTTTTATTCAAGATTTATTACTATTTTTGGTGCATCAAATGTGTACAATACTAAAATACACAACACTATTTTTATATTATAAATATAATTAAATTGTATATATATTAAAAAATATATTATAATTAATAAATATAATAAATATTAATAAGTTAATAAGCTAGGTCAGATTTTTTTATTTCAACAAATAAGTCAGATTAAACTAAATTTTTAAACTTAATATGGATCTTCGGTCTGACTCGTTTATTAATTTTTTTAAACATTTAACCTATTTATGTGTTGGTCTAGCTTATCTTGGCTCGTGTCCATCAAAGTTGCACCCTTAATCTCATATGATTTGATTTTTTTCTGATTTTTCATTGTTGTCCAAAACAAGCCAGTTATTTATTTATTGTCAAAGCTTTCTAATAAAATATGAAGAAATACGTAATTAGATTTAATATATTTCTTCAATAAATGGAGGGTAGATGAAGCTAACCAACAAACTAAATAATTGAAGGATATTTTTTGAAATGTTTTTGCCTAAGAAATTCGAACCTTTATCATTTAAACGAAAATATAAAAAAATTGTTGGGAAACTTACTTAGCCATTTTATTAAGTAAATTTCTGAACGATACTATGAATGGTCAAATTTAATTTTAATAATTCACAAAATTCAAAATATTTTTTAAGAAATTGATCGCAAAAAATTTTTGTTAAATTTGTATTTGATAATTTGAATCGTTCTAAGGAGTCCACCTAGCATCTTTTAGGTTTTTACAAATAAAGATCATCAATCATATTCGTAGCTTTCTTGGGGGTTTGAATATCTTCATGTATTTTAATACGCATGAGATGCTGAAAAATTAATATAAGCTGATTTTTTTCGAGTCGATCGCGAAGGGTGTACACAAAGTTTAGAATAGAATTACGACACTTTTTGGTGCCGTTTGGTTAGCATTTTATTGTTGATGAAATAATATTTTTTAATCCATGATTTAGTCCAATTGTGTTAATCCAGCAGGAATAGATCTATTCTTGCCTAGAGCAAGAATATTTTTCTCTCTACTTTTTTCTTAATCTTGTAATAAATGCAGTGGGGCCCATGAACTAAAAAAAAACCTGTTTGATTAAAAAATGGAGAATAATACTTTAATATTGGTCTTATTCCTCAACCAAACGGGATCTTTAGATCGTGCCTAATTGCAGGTTTGATTTCGGAGTTTGATTCATGCATGTTCCTATGAGCAAAATGTGTCTTTTTATATGATTAAGATGCTTAGTGATTATTGATTAATTTATTGGGGCTTAAAACTATATATATATATATATATATATATATA
>LTAE01006345.1:0-22322 GCA_001647135.1 Pontederia paniculata
AATTCTTAGTCCATCATTAGAAACAATTCTAATTCAATCTGATTTAGTTGTGAGAGTCCTAAATCTTCCAACCTGATTTGATCTTATCTGACATCTTCTCTGAAATTTCATCTTATCGTATCTTTTTATCTCTGAATAAAAGCTGAAGTTAATTCTTTTATCTATTACTTTTGGTTTAGATGAGGCTAGGTTACATTAGTCCTCGTGGGTTCGACATCCTTACTCTTTACACATTATTACTTGAACGACTAGTGCACTTGCTAGCATTTGAATTTGCATGTCAGAATTTTACGCATCAAGGACACAACTTCTACTATTTTCTCGATGGCTACTCAGGATATAATCATATCCCTGTTGCACCTGAGGACCAAGAAAAAACTTCCGTTACCTATCCTTACGGCACATTTGCATACAGGAGGATGTCGTTCGGACACTACAATGCTCCTGCTACTTTCCAGTGTGATATGATGGCAATCTCCGTGGACATGAATGAGAAAATACTGGAGATATTCATGGATGGCTTCACACTGTTTGGTAGCTCCTTTGATGATTGCTTGAAAATTTTGAAATTTGTTCTGCAGCACTGTGAAAATTCAAATCTAGTCCTCAACTGGGAGAAGTCCCATTTAATGGTAAAAGAGGGCATTGTCTTAGGACACAAGATATCTAAAAGACAAATCAAAGTGGATAAGGCAAAGATCAATGCCATTGCCAATCTGTCACCTCCTAAAATAGTCAAAGGAGTAAGAAGCTTCCTAGGACACACTGGCTTCTAGCGTCGATTTATAAAGGACTTCTCAAATATCACCAAGCCCCTCACCAATCTTCTCTCAAAGGACGTGAAGTTCTGTTTTGACTCTGGCTGCATCATTGCTTTTCACCTACTGAAGGAGAAGCTTATTACTTCCCCTGTTGTCGTAGCACTAGACTGGAGTCAGCCTTTCGAGCTGATATGTGACGCTAGTGACACCTCCATTGACGCAGTGCTAGGCCAGAGATGAGAAAAAGTATTCAGAGTTATCGACTATGTCATTCGCACACTGACACCGACGTAGATAAACTATGCGACTACTGAAAGAGAATTCTTGGTTGTAGTATTCACCTTTGATGAATTCCGCTCTTATCTGATCTGCTCAAAGGTGATTGCTTACACTGATCATGCAACAATAAAGTACTTGATGACAAAGAAGGATGCAAAGCCTCAACTGCTTGGATGGACCTTCTATAAGAATTCGATGTGGAAGTGAGAGACAACAAGGGAACAGAGAATGTGGTAGTTGATCACCTCTCATGACTAGAGGCTGCACCCATTGAAGAAATAGACATCCTAGAAGACTTTCCAAACGAGCACATCTTCAGCTGCACAAGCATTGCTGATGTGAGGTCGATTGCAAACTCTTCTTGGTTTGTTGATTTTGCTAATATTTTGGCAGGGGGATGGATACCTAATGGATAAACCTTACAACAGAAATGGAAGTTTTTTCTCTTACGTGAAACATTATATCTGGGAGGACCCATACTTTTTCAGGGTCTGTGCTTATCAGATCATCAGACGCTGCATTCTTGATGAGGAAGTCAAGGGCATAATAAAATATGGCCACTCAAGATAAGTTGGAGGACATTTTGGGCTTAACAGGACAAATGCTAAAATTCTATAGAATGGGTTTTACTGGCCCACAATCTTTAAAGATGCCCAGATATTTTGCAAGTCTTGTGATCGTTGTCAGAGGACGTGTAACATATCTAAGTGGAATAAGATGCCTTTATAGAATATTTTGTATTGTGATATATTCGATGTCTAGGGCATAGATTTTATGGGACCCTTTCCTAAATCCTTTAACAATGAGTGTGTCTTAGTTGTTTTGGACTATGTGTCCAAGTGGGTAGAGGCACTGACCTCACCCACTGTGATGCAAAGGTAGTAGTAAATTTCCTGAAGAAGAATATTTTCACCAGATTCAGTATCCCTAGAGACATCATCTCCAAGGTTGTCAATATACGCGAGTCAGACTCTTAAACTCGTACGAGTTTAAGAGTCCATGACCCTAAATCAACTTAACTCGGATCAAACTCGAAAATTGAGTTAAACTCGGATTGAGTCGAGAGTCAACTCGGTAAACTCGGTGAACTCGGTTGAATCATTCGAGTCAAGTCGTAAAATCTCAGAGTTTATGTTCTGGCCAAAAATGGTGATATTGATTTGGGTACAAGGGTATTATTGGAAAGAAAATAACTACAGCTTTAGTGCTTGAATGCTTCCCTCACAAAATAAAAAAAATGTGACTTGTTGGTTGCTTCCTTTTCCACGATCTCGCTGCGACGCTGGCACCATATCTCCTCTCCAACTCTCCATCCTCGCCGATCGCCAGATCTCACTCCTCGTCGATGGCCAGATCCTTGCCTCATCTCTCCTGAGTCACCTTGCATGATTGCCGCGGACTGTGCCTCGCATGACTGCCATAGATTGCGCCTCGCGGCTCCTTCGCCTTGGCTCGCACCATGCATGACTGAAGCTTCGCCTTGCTTCGCCACCGTCGCAACGATTGAAGCCTTCGCGTCACCTCGGACCATCGCACGACTGAAGCTATACCTCACCTCGCCACCATCGCACGCTTGAATCCTCCACCTCGCCTCGCAACTGTCGCACGACTGATTCTTATTTCTTATTTATTAACTTTTGAGGTTAGAGTTAGACTTTACGAAGATAGAACTTATCATACTTGTACTTCATATTATTGTCATTTTAAATGAATATTGTAGCCTTTATATTTCAAAACTTACATGTGTATATATATACATACATTTTATAATTATTCATCCAAGACATGGACTCTACGATTTTACGATTCGACTTTACGATACGAGTTTACGGAGTACAAAATGAGTTTACATAGACTTCGATATTGAAAACCTTGATCATCTCTAGCAATGACTCACACTTCTGCAACCGCCTATTTACAAATCTGTTGGGCAAGTTTGGAGTGACCCACAAGCTCAGCACCCCTTATCATGCTCAATCATGCGGTTAGATAGAAGTATCAAATAGGGAAATAAAAAGAATACTAGAGAGAGTTAATTCATCTAGGAAGGACTGGTCGCTCAGGTTGGATGATGCACTCTGGGCCTACTGAATTGCACACAAAACACTAATTGGGATGTCCCCTTATAAGCTTGTGTTTGGAAAAGCATGTCATCTACTTGTGGAATTGCAACACAACTATTGGGCCACAAAATTCCTGAACTTTGACCCCGTTGAGTCAAAAAAAGAGAGAAAACTCAAGCTGAACGAGCAAGACGAGCTCCAGAATGACGCCAATGAAAACAGCAAGATATATAAAGAACGAACAAAAAAGTGGCATGACCAGAGGATTCAGACCAAATATGTTCAGCCTGGTCAACAAGTACCTCTTTATAACTCCAAGCTTAGGCTATTTCCAGGTAAACTTAGGTCCAGATGGATAGGGCCATTTGAAGTAATCAATTCCTCTCCTTTTGGGACAGTTAAACTTAAAACAGCAAAGTGATCACTGATGTGATGCATCAGGTGCTTAATATTAGTTTTGTTTGTAGTCATGATATGCGATGTTTCACACCATTATGTCGCACTTGAGCCCCATTTCATCCTAAGTTCCCACTTTTGTAGCAAGCACACACTATAGAACCAAATGATGTTTCCTTATGTTTTTATTGCAGGAACTTTGGAAAAAGATGCCTTCACACCCTCACATACTGAGACATCATGACTCCGCACAAAGAAATCGCCTAATGATAAAAAGCCAAAACGGAAAAGAATCTTTTACAAGCCACATTTGAAAATGACATAACAAAAGAATCAAAAGGATAGTATCAAGCTGGACAAAGACGCCACGTGTCAAATGAAGGCATAAGTATAAAAGGACGAATCAAAAGATAAAAAAAATATCTTGCATTCTAGAAACCACTTTTGGAGGGCTCACGCGCGGGATCAGGAGCACCAATCTATCCATCGCTGGAGGAACGAGAGACGACACCATTGACTAGCAACTCTGCAGGATGAAGAACATGAACATTTCTGATCTTTACTCCTATATTTTGATGAAAATGATATGTAACTAAGTAGGATAATCTAGAGTTAACAATGGGGGATGGAGGATTTGGATTACTATTTTGGTTTCATATGACTTTGAACATTTTTCTTGTTTCCGATTTATCAGCCTATCATTTGATTTCGTTTTCGAATTGAATGTTGTGAAGATTTTTGTTTATCTTGTGATCGAATGTGATTGACCCTCAATTTGGATTTCTTTCTTGTTTGCACTCACTCTCGCCGAATGATATGTCCTTGACCGGAGGCATCCGGTGAAGTGAGTCATCACAGTTCAGTTTCCCGTTGAGTGCATTAGGTCACTACTCTTGGGCGGTTCACAACCTTGCAACTGTGAGGACCAGTCTTACTATTTTTCTTGTTAGGGCGTTTGGAGGACTGACCACCACATCTCACTCTCAAATAGTCTGGTGGCGATAGCAAACCATTAGACTCATCTGACTAGGTCCCTGGATTCCTTTGTGCTCTTCACCACGTGACTACTGGGAGAGTGTGACTAATGTACTGTAAAAAGGAATACATGATTCCTCTCTTCACCAAAACCTGATTTAGTATCTGAAAACCCTGCATATAAATGATAATCCAATCTGACATCCCCGAAACCTGCTAACTCTAGACTTTCTTCACATTCTTGTTGTATCTCGTATTTGCAGAGTCGTAAAATGATTTCGTCCACTTTATCTTAGTTCATTTCTGAAATTAATCAAAAACCCTAAAAATTAGTTAATTTGCATACTAGTTTCTTTTAGATAGATATTCTCATTTTTCACTAGTCTCAAGTGATCAATTCCTGATAATTGCTTTCGCCTCCCTATGGATTCGATACCCTAAGTGCTGCACACGATAAGTTGTATACTTGCAGCATTCTAGTGTTGTTCTGAGGATTTTTAAAACTGATCGTCTATTGTTATCACTATCTCGCATTTACTTCGTCATAACACTGTTGACGAACCTACATTTGAACATGATTCTGATTTACCATAGACACACCATATCAAGTTTTTGGCGCCGTTGCGGGGGAGGCAATAGCCAATTATTTTAGAAAATTTTCATTTGAGTTGTGAATATTATCATTTTCTTTGTTTATATCGTCATTAACCATTCCTAACCTGTGAATATTATTTTTCCTAACAACTTCACCCCTATTTTCTTTTTTTCACTTGTTCTTCCTTGACTTTGGGTGCAGTGCGTGTCAAGATCTCGAGCTATCAAAGAAGACTACTACTACTCAGAGTCTTCAAAAGAAGAAGAAAGCAGCAAAGACTAATTTCTGATTTGCAATTGAAGTTTGCCGAATTGTAAATTTCTGAGTCATTTGAAACAGCAAGTCTGGAGTCTGAACCCCACACACCAGCCACATTGAAGCTTGAGTACAAACCTGACATAACATAAGCTGAAAGACCAATTATACAAGTCAATTATGACATACCTGAAACATTTGTCACTCAAGAAGAACAAATCACCATGGAAAGAGAATTAGCAGCTCAAGGTCCAAGATGCCTCAAAGATACATACTCATTTGTGACGAACAGAGTCCGGAGCACCAAGAGTTCAACCTATGGCCAATGCCAATTTTCAGTTACAACATGCCCTTGTTACTATGATACAACAAGACCAATTCGGAGGGACAACTACTGAAGATCCAGCCCAACGTTTGGACAACTTTAAGGAAATATGTGGAACTCTTCAATTCAACAATATACCTGCTGAAGCTATCTACATGAGGCTTTTTCCTTTCTCATTTAGAGGAAAAGCCAAATTATGGTGGAAGAGTTTAAAACCTGAAGATATAGCAAACTGGGACACGCTAGTGCAATGCTTCCTTGCTGAGTTTTTTCCTCCAAGCAAAACTGCATATATAAGAGATGAGATATATGAACTTTAGCTAAATAGAAATCGAAAACATGTATGAAGCTTGGCAAAGGTTCCATAATCTAGTTGCATCATGCCCACATCATGGATATGAAAGATGGCAACTGTTAGATCACTTCCATTCAGGATTGAACTACCCAATCACAATTGCATTAGACAATACGGAAGGAGGAGTCTTTGCAACAACTGATATAGATGAAGCATACAACATTATTGAGAAGATAGCAAAGAACTGCCATTATTTGAGACATGAAAGATCGAGGAAACCCGCAAAAAAGAGATCATCTGATGAAGGAGAAAGCTTATCATCAAAGGTTGAAGAAGCAATTCAAAATGCCTTGGGAAAACTGAATCTCTCATCCCAAGTCAACATGGTGCAGCCCTCTAAACAAATTTGTGAGATTTGTGGAAACCCAGGACACCCTACTAAACTATGTAACCTGTTTCAACAAGATCCCCAATATGACCAACTCAACGCCTATGGAAATTTTGCCCCAAAACCCCCTTCTGAGTAATATACTCCTGAAAATAGAAACAACACATATTTCTCCACAGAAATAATCACTACCAGAATGCCCCGAACCACCCACCTCATCACAACCCTGCTTGGCAACCGAGAATATTGCCAAGACCAGCCCAACAACCACTCTTGCTACCTAGCCCAAATCCTGAACCCTCAAACCCCAAATTGAAGGAATTGATACAACAACAAATGAAGCAACAAGAGAAGATGAATTCCAGGATGAACAATTGCTCACTCATAATAAATTGTTAGAAAATCAGATAGCCTTGCAAGCAAACATTGCTGCTTCACGACTCCTCACTTTGCCAAGACAACCAGAACCAAACCCTAGGGAACAAGTTCAAGCTGTTACATTAAGAAGTGGAAAGAACTTGCCACCAAGACAACCAACTGTAGATTCAGATCAAGTGGAAAAATCAGAAAACCATAATACTCAAGATCCTATTGAGAAGGAGAAACAAGCTGAACCTGTAGAGCAAGATCACACCCCAGCCAAAAAGGAACAATCAACTGATCACCATCTACCTCTGCACAAAGTCTTTCCTTTCACTTAAAGAATGCTCAAAGAACAAGAAGGGCAACAGTTTGGCAGATTCGTCGAAATACTGAAGAAATTGCAAATAAGCATACCTTTTGTAGAAGCAATCCAGCAGATGTTCTCCAATACAAAATTCTTAAAAGACATTTTGTCCAAGAAAAGGAGAATAGATATTGAAGAGATTGTATATCTGATAGAGAATGCTAGTGCAGTGATCCTAAACAAACTACCACCTAAATTGAAGGATCCTGGTAGCTTTTCGATTCCTTGTGAGATTGGACACCGAAAAATAAGAAAGGCACTTTGTAATCTAGGAGCTAGTCTGAGTGTCATACCCACTTCTATGTGTGATTGATTAAATGCTGGAGAACTCAAACCTAAAAATACGATGCTTCAATTGGTTGACATATTAGTAAATCATCCTAGGGGAATTCTTGAGGATGTACCCATCCGAGTTGAAAAATTCTTTATCCATATTGATTTTGTAGTTTTGGATACGCACGAAGACTCAAACACCCACATAATTCTTGGAAGATTGGAAGATCCTTCCTAGCCACTATTGGAGCTGTCATTGATGTAAGGGATGACACATTAACTTTTTGGGGTGGGGGAGGACAAGATAGAATTCAACTTAACTAAGACAATGAAAAATCCAGTCGGAGATTTTTCTATGAAGATTATGATATTATCGAAGAGGTTGTACAAGAAGTATCTGCAGTGGCCCTTGTAGAAGAATGAGAATGAGCCCTAGAAGACAATGAAATCACTGAACAGTCCGAAGATGAAACTGATCAACAAGTGTTATCAGATTCAGGAAATTCAGGAATTGGTTGTGAAGAGAAAGGTTGGTCACACCCACTAGAATTGCCTATCTCAACCTTGTTGGTTCAACCTGACAAAACACTGAACGATCCTGTTGAAACCATGTCACCACCGAAACTCGAACTGAAGCCTCTTCCATCTACGCTAAAGTATGAATTACCTGTCATGTGATCATTAGTTCAGCCTTATCTGAAGATCAACTTGGGAAGTTACTAGAAGTTATAAGAGCACACCGTAAAGCCATTGGTTACTCAATTGATGACATTAAGGGAATCAGTTCGTCACTATGTATGCATAGAATCCCCCCTAGAGGACGATTACAACCCCAAGTTGAGGCACAAAGAAGACTAAATCCGAACTTAAAGTAAGTTGTCAAGAAGGAAGTTATGAAACTGTTGAATGCAGGAGTCATCTATCCTATCTCCGATAGCAAATGGGTGAGCCTAATACAAGTAGTTCTAAAAACTAAATAAGGCAACAAGAAAGGACCACTTCCCATTATCATTAATTGCTCAGATGCTTGAGCGTCTGGCCAGACACAAATATTTTTGTTACCTAGATGGATATTCAGGTTTTCTGCGAATTTCAATTCACCCGCCTATCAAGGGAAGACAACCTTCACATGCTCATATGGAACCTATGCATATAGAAGAATGCCATTTAGTTTGTGCAACGCACCGACTACCTTTCAAAGGTGCATGATGTCCCTCTTCTTTGAATTCATTGAAGATATAATGAAAGTTTTCATGAATGACTTTTCAGTATATGGCTCGCTATTTGATAATTGTTTATGTAATTTGGATAAGGTTTTACAAAGGTGTGAAGAAGTGAATCGGGTGCTGAATTGGGAGAAATCCCACTTTATGGTCATTCAAGGAGTTGTGCTGGGACATATAATTTCTGAGAAAGGCATCGAAGTAGACAAGGCAAAAATTGAAGTAATTGAGAAGTTGAAATCGCCTATCAACATGAAATGAATAAGAAGTTTCCTAGGTCATGCGGGCTTTTATCGAAGATTCATGAGTGATTTTTCAAAAATAGCTAAGCCATTAACAGGCTTGTTGCATAAGGATGTTGAATTCCTCTTCAAGGGACAGTGTTTGGAAGCATTCAACAAGATCAAGCAAGCTCTTACCTCAACTCCTATTCTTTAGTCACCCGATTGGAGTCTTCCTTTCGAAATCATGTGTGATGCAAGCGACTATACCATAGGAACTGTCTTGGGACAAAAGAAGGAAAAAGGCGGCATTGTTATTTACTATGCCAGTCAAAATTTATATCCCACGTAGCAGAATTACACCACAACTGAAAAGGAGATGCTAGCAATTATTTATGCGATTGAGAAGTTTAGGCAGTACCTGGTGGGTTCAAAAGTAGTTGTTTATACATATCACGAGGCTGTGAAACACTTGATGCAGAAGAAAGACTCCAAACCTCAACTGATATGATGGGTTTTGCTAATGCAAGAGTTCAACCTCGAAATTAAAGATAAAAAAGGAGCTGAGAACCTTGTCGCACATCATCTGTCAAGGCTGATCAAGCCTCTTGAAGACTACTCCATGCCAATTAATGAAAACATTCTTGATGATTCACTTCTTGCAGTCTTCAATACAAAACTGCCATGGTACGCTGACATAGCTAACTTCCTAGCGCATCAACAAGCATTTGGAAAAGGCTATATTTCGCCAGAAATAACTTATCTAGGGAAGAAGAAGTTGTTCAATTAACTCAAACACTACTATTGGGATGATCCTATGCTTTTCTAGAGATGTCCTGACGGACAATTCAGAAGATGTGCACCAGAGTCAAAAGCTTATAAGATAATAGAGGAGTGTCGGAGTGTCACAGCTCTGCATATGGAGGTCATGGTGGAGTCCAGAGGACGGCCACAAAAATATTATAAGCTGGTTACTACTAGCCAACAATTTTTAAGGATGTGAACATCTATGTGCGACAATGTGACCGTTGTCAACGTACTGAAAATATTTCAAGAAGGAATGAGATGCCACAAACTAGAATCCTCGAAGTCGAACTCTTCAATGTTTGGGGGATTGATCATATGGGACCATTCCCGACATCTGGAAGATTCAAGTATATACTTGTGGCCATTGACTATGTGTCGAAGTGGATTGAAGCCATTCCGACTGTACACTATGATGCTACTTTTGTTCGAAGATTTTTTGGGAAGGTTATATTCCCACGATTTGGAATCCCTAAGATGGTCGTCAATGATGGAGGAAAACACTTTGCTGAAAGATAGTTTGAGAATACATTCCGCAAATATGGGATATATTAGGGTCGCAGCTGCTTACCATCCGTAGACGAGCGGCCAAGTAGAAGTGTCAAACCAGCATATTAAGACCATACTAGAGAAAATTGTTTCGAAGTCAAGGAATGATTGGCCGTCAAAGCTAGATAAAGCCTTATGGGCTTGCCGAACAACCTTTAAGAAAACATTTGGAGTCACACCCTATCAGTTATATATGGAAAGTCATGTCATCTTCCTATCGAGATGGAATACAAAACATACTAGGTTGTGACAAAACTAAACTTGGATATGAATATGGCTGGAGATAACCGCAACTTGCAACTTGCAGAGTTAGAAGAATTATGACTCCAGGCTTATGAAAATGCTAAGATCTAAAAGGAAAGAACTAAGGCTTGGCATGACCAGCGTATTCTGAATAAGCGCATTCAAGTCGGTGGACAAGTCCTCCTTTTCAACTCAAGACCAAAAATCTTTCCTGGAAAACTCAAGTCTCGATGGACCGACCCCTATACAATTAACAAGATATTCGATCACAGTGCAGTACAACTAATTTCAAAGAAAAGGCATGTTTCAAAGTGAATGGTCATCGGTTTAAAATGTATCAACCAGGAATAAGATCACCTGAAAAGGAATCTATCACCTTTGAACCAGTCACAACCTCATGAATGCATGAGAATGTCTAGTCAAGGACATTAAACAATGACGCTTAGTGCGAGGCAACCCAGACTAACATCTAATACATTATTTGCTCTTTGTTTGTGTCATTCACAGGATGTAGATTGGTTGAAGTTGTGATCAGCAATTTTCGGGGCTGTGAATAATTGGAACCGCTCCTGCTTTGGGTGGGAGTTTTCTAATCTTCCTACTCGCCGACATTCCACAGAAATTATCATTTTGCCACATAAGGAGATCAGCCGATACTTTTATTTTTCTCTCTCCTTCCACTGTCTCTTCTTCACCGACTCTCCGTCTTTACCACCTCACTTCTCCAACCAATCGCCATTTTCGTCCACACCGCTTATGGTTGCTACAAGAGGACAGGCTACGAGGAAAACGTGGAGACCTAAACCTAAAGGGAAGCAAGGCACGACAGCGACCGACCCGCTTATTGTTGCAAAAAATGCGAACACAGGCAAATCAAATGCTAGCAAGTGCACTAGTCGAACAAGTAATAAAGTGAAAGAGTAGAGTGTCGAACCCACGAGGAACAATGTAACTATCTAATCCTAGAGGTTAATAGGAGACAAACATAAGATGGGTGATTTATTTTCAGAAACAGAAAAGTAAAACTAAGGTAAAATGGATATTTAGAATGAGAATGGTTGATGACTAGGGCCTACATGAAGCATGAA
This sequence comes from Pontederia paniculata, assembly GCA_001647135.1. Lineage (NCBI taxonomy): Eukaryota > Viridiplantae > Streptophyta > Magnoliopsida > Commelinales > Pontederiaceae > Pontederia > Pontederia paniculata. The sequence goes on from LTAE01006345.1 coordinate 11,461, forward strand.
ACATATAAGCACCGGTAGTTCTCACAGAAATAATTACATATGCAAATTTTTAATACTTTCTTTCAAATGGATTAGGAATATACCTAAGTATGATTCTCCTTAATGGATCAATCAACTATTGAAATAATCATCATCTAACAAGCACTCCTTAACGGTTTTACCTCTCAGAATTAGATCACAGAATGCAATACGAATTATTCCTAGACTATTAAATCACCCTTAACGGGTTAACCTAACAGACCACACCTTATTCAGTCCTTAAACGGATCAAAATAACATGCCATGCATTGCAAAATGAATCGATCACATTGCACAGTTAATGATCAATACAAAAATTAGACTCATGCAAATATGATCTGAAAAGGAAATATTAATCTCGATAACAAGTTTGGAAAACATATAATCATCCAAAATGTAATAAAACAAATTTGTCCTAGAATAAACTACAGAAAACTATAATAGATAGTTCATCCCAACAATAGATGGAACAGGGAATACTCTTCTCTAGAAAGTGAACAACTCCGAATCCTCTGCTTCACGGATGATTAACTCTTCCTTGTCTAGCAACCTTTCGGTAGTAATCCTTGTTCTCGGGCTTCAAAATGTATGTTGACGGCTACCAGCATACCTTTCCGAGATTCTCAACATTCTTTATATACCCTAGGGTTTCCTAGGGTTGGATGTTGGTTTCATGATTAAATCTCTTTTTGCGATCAAGGGCTGTGATAAATTCTTCTCAACTCGATCAAATATCAACCAAATCACATCTCCAAAGTCTCTGGACGAATAGAAATCTTTCTAGCCGTCGAATCATCTTGAAATCATGAATAAATAGATCTAGTAACTTCATCACGGCCCTTGACAGAATGTCACGGCCCGTAAATAAAGATTTCTTCATTATTCCTCAAGTCGTCACGGCCCGTGACAAAGTGTCACGGCCGGTAACTCGGCTCTGGGTAGTTCGGCTTCTCGGATTTTTCCAACTTACAGCCCGTAACTGAATATCACGGCCCGTAACATTTCTGGACTTTGCATCCGCTGCTTCTGTCGCTGCCGTGATGAACGGTGCCGCTCCGTGATATGATCCATCACGACCCGTAATTTTGTGTAACGGCCCGTGATGGATGTAGTTTAGGTTGCATTGCTTTGGCATGTCGTGATACTCCTCGTGGTCGTGATGTACACCATAACGGCCCGTGACTAAGTGTCACGACCCGTAACAGTAGGAATCCGGCATCAAATGGCTCTTCACTACTGCACTGACACATCACGACCCGTAACTAGTTGTGACAGCCCGTGATGGACTCCTGAAATGATGCTCCTTTGCGGTTTTGAGAGATTTCGATGCTTCTTCCGCCTATCCATGTAATTTCCTTCAAAATTACACCAAACAAGAGTAGATTTTTACTTGGAAGAATATAATCAAATAAAATAGAAAATAGATGCATGCAGTATTAAAATGACACAGAATAATGCCTAATGCAAACCTTAAAATATGTTATAAAATGCATGCATAACTCATCATCGACGTAGAAGTCACAGCCGCCGACTCGACAACTACTGGATCTTCATCCATGAAATCCTGCACACCAGTCTGATTGCTAGTTGCACCGGTACCACAGCTGGTTCTTGAGGTATGACCACTTTGGACTATACCTCCCTCCACTTCACCAAGGAAGATGACAAAAGCAAAGACTATCGTGAAGCCACCGACGCCTGCACCTGCAACTTCCGATGTTCCAGTTCAAAACCCCAACCGGCGTTAGCCGAACCGATGAAGCGGAAGTTGGTAGCCAAGAAGGCTATAGCCATCTTCGCAACCACAGCAAAAGCTCTAAGTCCAGAAAAGCATAAGACCCTTCCTCGAGTACCTGAAGCACCAGAAGCTGCACATCCACAACCAACAACACAACCTATCGTTGCAGCTGCCCCCACGCCATCCACGAAAATGGGGAAGGAGCCTGAGAAGCAGCCAACAAAGAAGACAAAAAAGGCATATGACAAAGCACCTGCAGCCGTCTCTGAGCCGACTGAAGAACCATAAGATGAGGTCGATCACCAACCCTTGGAGTTACAAAGGTTCTGAAGCCTGAAAGTGGACCACCGGAGAAAATAGATTTGTTCTTCGACAGGCGAAGTCATAGTCTTTCCAAAATCCTACCGTCAGATATTTCCAAAAAGTGATAGCCAACACTCTGTTCGAAAGATATAATACTAAGGCTAATGTCAGAGAGGCTGAGATGTATATGATTTGGTGATTTCTGAAAGGGAAAAGAGTCAACGTTAGATACATGTTCTTGGAGTATGATTCTTGACTGGTCACAACTGAAAAGGGACCTATCGTCATAGGTGGCCTGATCACCCCCATGGCTGAGAAATGCAAAGCTGACCTGTCAAGGCTGCGTGCAATTAGGGGAGCCACTAAGATCGATCCGTCTGTGATAATTAGCATGTAAATTATTGCAGTTCGAAACGAGGAGTATATTCTAGTGTATAAAGGGAATGACACATTCATTGTGTTGCCCAATCCGTCACTTACTAATATTAGCAAAGGAAAAAATTGGACCCTTCTCACACCCGAGCCAAGCGCCGCTCACAGCTCTGCAGCAGCTACCCAGAAGATATCCCCAGCTGACATCACTGACGAAGGATTGCTTCTCTCAATGCTGATTGAACTACTTGCTAAACAACATAAGTATTTTGTACTTCTTGAAACTATTATTATCCAGAACAGGGACCTTAAGGAGGAGCATTACCAACTCGAGAAAGATAAGTTGAAAAAACTGGAGGAAATGAATGTGGAATCATAGCAGGACTATGAGAGCTCCGAAGCTGAACCTTCCTCAACATGATCGACTACTCTCCCGCCTAAGCTTCAACACTGAGGACAGTGTTTGGGTTAAGTATGGAGAGGACATGGTATGATCACACATACCATGCTTTTGAACTTATATCTTTTGTCGCTCGTGATCTTTTGTTGTTGTATCTATTTGTATTGTTATTATTGTTGTCACACCCCTACTCTTTTGCTTGTCTAAAAATTGATAAACGCTTGTTGAGAACCTTGTTTGAATGTTGTTCTGTGCACTTGTAATTACACTCGGGCTTGCCTTGTTTATTTCTCAGCTTCTGAATTAAGGCAGTATGAGGTCCAAGTCATTTGTAGTTATAGGCTTTATTGTAATGGTGCATTGTGACTTGATGAATGCTTGACTTGGCTGACTATATCTGGGAATCAAAGTTTATGCACCAAAACGGTCTGCTTGTCACAACCATGCTTTTTAGGTTTGAGAATCCTACATTTTAGCTAGCAACCGAACTCATGGAAAGAGAGCAAAAATTTAAGTCCTTTGTCCACCCCCAACGTCTACAGGAATGCTTTTATTTTTAAATAATTACTCCATTGACCTTCCACTTGAAAGAGTTAAGAGTATATATTTAGAACTCTAGACACCTACCCAAGTATTCTCGAAAGAAAGGGATGAACAATGCCATGGAGAATGATCCCTCCAATCCAAAATAACTACTCCTCTGGCTTTCCACTTGGAAGAGTCAAGAGTATGTTGTCTCACAGCACCCTTAGCATCCTCATCGAGTGTTCCTGGAAGAAAACATGAGGATATGCTAATGGAAGAATCTCTTTTTGCTTTCACATTCTTGCATTCATTTTCGAATCGAAAAAAAAGGGCGGGGACATGAGAAGATAGAGTATGACAAAATTACTATGCTCTTAAGTGAAAAGAAGAAGGGGAAGGTTGTCTTGGTATTTATTTGAAAGTGATTCTTTTGTCTAACGAGTTGTTGTGACATGTAGACTTTTGAGGTTTTGACCTTAAGTTACATTTAGCTAGAGCTTCAGTTATTTCCAAATCTGGTTTTTATCAAGTCAAGTCTAAGTCAGCTGAAGTGTATCGAGAATTGAAAGAGCATTTGAAAATGTCAATGCCTTAATCTTAATTCATTTGCTTGAGGACAAGCAAAGGTTCAAGTCCGTAGATGTTTGTAGCGAGGCATCAAGTGCTTAATATTAGTTTTATTTGTAGTCATGATCTGCGTTGTTTTCATGCCATTATGTCGCACTCGAGCCCCATTGTGTCCTAAGTTCCCAATTTTGTAGCAAGCACACATTGTAGAACCAAATGATGATGTCTTATGCTTTTATTGCAAGAACTTTGGAAAAAGACACCTTCTCACTTTTGGAGGACTCACGTGCGGGATCAGGAGCGCCAACTATCGATCGCCAGAGGAATGAGAGACGAATGCCATTGACGAGCAGCTCTGTAGATTGAAGAACATGAGCATTCCTCATCTTTACTTCTGTATTTTGGTGAACATGATCTATAATTAAGTAGTATAATATAGAGTTAATATTAGGGGATGAAGGATTTGGATTACTATTTCAGTTTCATACGACTTTGAACTATTTCTTGTTTTTATTTTATCAATCCATCGTTTGATTTCATTTTCAAATCAAATGTTGTCAAGAGTTTTGTTTATCTTGTGATTGGATGTGACTGATCCTTGATTCAGTTTTCTTTCTTGTTTGCACTCACTTTTGTCGGATGATGCATCCTTGAGCGGAGGCATCCGATGAAGTGAGTAGTCGTGGTTCAATTTCCCGTTGAGTGAATTGGGTCACTACTATCGGACGGTTCAAAACCTTGCAACCGTGAGGATCAGTCTTACTATTTTTTCTGTTAGGGCCTTTGGAGGTCTGACCATCACATCTCGCTCTCACATAGTTTGGTGGCAGTAGTAAACCATTAGAATCATCTAGACTAGGTCTCGGTATTCTTTTGTGCTCTTCACCGCGTGACTACAGGTAGAGTGTGATTAATGTCCTATAAAAAGGAATCCTTGATTCCTCTCTTCACTGAACCTAATTTAGTATACAAAAATCCTTCATATAAATGATAATCTAATCCGACATCCACGAAACCTACTAACATTAGAGTTCCTTCACATTCCAGTTGTATATCGTATTTGCGTAGTCATAATATGATTCTGTCCACATTATCTTAGTTCATTTCTGAAATTAATCAAAAACCCTAAAAATTACTTAATCTGCATACTAGTTTCTTTTAGATAGATATTCTCATTTTTCACTAGTCTCAAGTAATTAATTCCTGATAAATGCTTTTTTTGCCTCCCTGATTCAATACCCTATGTGTTGCACACGATAAGTTGTATATTTGCAGCATTCATAGTATTGTTCTTAGGATTTTTAAAACTAATCATCTATTGTTATCGCTATCTCGCATTTACTCCGTCATAACTCTATTGACGAACCTACATTTGAACCTGATTTTTTTTAACCTTAGACACACCGCATCACTCACAGACCTTTAAAGTCAATAGGCATCGGCTCAAGCACTATATTGAAGGGGTCCATCATGTCAAATTAGATTCCATCATTCTCAGAAAACATTAAATTAGGCCAGATCAAGTCAAGCTAACGACTATAACTTAGAACTATATTGCCTAACCCTTATTTTCTTGTTCTTCTTCTTTTTTTAGGTCGAGTCAAATTTCCGGTCCACAACACAGCCCGCTTTCTATCAGCACGAGTCATGCTCTGTATTGTGTCAGCAAAACAGAGTATGTTATCGTATTGCAAGTAGTGCCCCGTCATATCAATTGTTTCAAATCTTCAAAATCAGCATCAACACGTCACGTCAATCAACGCTGCAAACGGCAAGCGTAGCGTAAAACGCGCTCAACAGCCAACACGGGCCATGTCCTCAAATTTAATATGGTCAGCAAAGGGTCAAATCACAACTCAACTCCCCGGAGTTCATTCTCGACTATAGGCATGCACGCCAACATGGTCCGTGTCCCCTCTTCAAAATGGACCGTCCATAACTTGTCACATCAGCTAGGGCACGCGTGTCGCCCCAAATAATCTGTGATCCGTGCAACACATCGATCTCCATGCCAAGAGTTCATCCACCGCCATTAATGAAGGGTAAGTTTGTTTTCTATAATAATAAGGTCGTTTAACCTTCTTCCTCTTCAGACCACCGTTAGTGTTCCTCAACACCGGCCGTGAACCACCACCGCCGAGTTCGACCATTTTTCTCACTTTTGAACGCGTGCGTTGAGCCAGCCATGACACTTTTCAATAGATGTGTGTCGTCCGCATTCAGATCTCGACACCGTGCTCTCTCTCTCGATGTCGCGGCGTCCTCAAAAATTTGTCATGACCGCGCACTCAGCCGCGTCCATTACAATGACGCGGCGCCAGATGAACTGACACCAATCGCGTCTTGCAACACCACGCCTTGCAAAGTTCACACCGGTCATGTCAACAACCGCGTCTATGACTTTCTCTCTCTTAACGCAGCCAATTTGGATCCCTGCGTGGATCGTTTTTAGCATATCTTGAATGCGTTGTTTAGCTTGTCAGCACGGACCATTTCATATTTACAATATGCCTCCTTGATTCTGAATTCTAGAAGTCATGGAGGAGGAGGCCCACCTACAACTACCAGATCCGACAATGATCCCAAAGCCAATGCACTTCCAATTCAGAGACTGGGAGCAAGAGCGCCTCTACAGGAGGATCGGCAAATTGCAAGTCGTGGCCATCAAATATGCCTGCCTCGACACCATGCACCATATCGACATCTACGATGAGGTGATGACACTCTTTGGTTGGATTGGCATTGCTAAATTTTTATTAAGACAATGACTGACATATTTTAAGTTGACTTATGAGTTTTTGAGTTCTTTCGAGGCAGAACATATTGATTGATTTATCCCTCATAGAGAGCGACCCAAACAGGAGGTACACACCATCTCATTCCTATTATACAATCGGGAGTTTTCTCTCACTCCGAGGGAACTCAATTCTATATTTGAGTTCCCAAAGCTCGACCATAACCCAGCTCACACTGATTTCAGTGCCTCTGACTTTTGGAGAGCCATCACTACGGAGGATCATCTACAACTAGCATGCACTAAGGCAAGTAGGATTTAGAACCCAATCCTGTGATATATCCATAGGATCATGTCCAATACTGGTCGAGGGGACAGTGATGGGCCGTCAATGAGATGGAGTTATTCCTTATGTGGGCAATGTTGGAGGGGAGGTAGGTCAATGTTGATGCATTTCTAGCCTTCAACCTTTTGAAATCCGCGAAAAAGACAAAGGGCACCTTCGTCATCGACGGCCTCACACAGCCATTGCACAGCGCTGTTGCCTTTACCTCGCACCCATATTTCCTTTACCAGCTTCCCGGATCGACTACATGAAGGTCATCAACATGAAGCTTTTCACGATGGTTAGGGGTGAGCCATACTTTATTTTCAGGGGCCGCAAGGAGAAGATTGCCTGCAGCAAAAGGGCACGACTATACTTCCTACCCTAGTTGTTGGGGATGAGCTCGAGGAGTCAGCACAGCCCACATAGCCGATGGAGGAGGAGGGCCCCTCATATGCTAGGCACGACTATCAGGTGCCAGAGGAGGGACCTTCATATAGAGCGTCTTGATGCATTTATTTTACAACATATTTTAGGACATGCATTAGGCATTATTCAGAGTCATTTTCACATAGCATGCATCTATTTCGATCTTTATTTGTTTATATTTGTTCAAGTCCAGAATATACCCCTATTTGGTGTTCTTTTGTAGGAAATAACATGAAAAGGTGGAAGAAGGATCAAAATCAACTATATCGCAAATGGACGTGCTCGGGAGGAAGAAATCAATACCCTGCAGCCATCATGGGCCATGACAAGAGTTTACGGGCCGTGATGCATCAAGATGAGCAGCAGCGTTGCGGTGCGGACATTCCAACACAGATTATGGGCCGTGACAAATTGTCACAGGTCGTTATGGTCTACATCACGACCGCAACGCGTATATCACGACACTTGCCAAAGCGCTACAACCTCAAATCAGACTCGTCACGGTCCGTTACAACCTCTTATGGGTCATGATGGGTCATATCACAGATCGTCACCTGTTATCACGGCGTCGACAGCAACAACAGATTTACAAGTCCAGAATCATTACAGGTCGTGACGCTTGGTTATGGGCCGTCAGTTAGAAGAATCTGAGAAGCGGAATCTATCCAGAGCCCGAGTTACGAGCCGTGACATCTTGTCACGGGCCGCAACGTTCTGAGGAATCATGCTGACATCTTTAATTATGGGCCGTGACTATTGGCCCAGGCGGCATTGCTGCAGGAAGAAACAGGGGAGAGAAGACACAAAACAAGGCAGAAGATGAACTCAACGTGAGATACTTTTTATTGATGATGGCAGCCTTATTTATAGCACTAGATTATAACAGAAGATAAAATTTAAGTTCGAGCAGAAAACAAACTAATCCTAATCTCCTAATCCAACTAAACTTATAATCCTAATAAACCTCAACTCCTAATCAAACTCTAAAAGTCATGATTAATTTCCAACATACTCCCCCTTAATCTTGACTTTACTTCAAACTTGAGAGGAACCTATCATGCCGATCAATTCTCAACCTGGTCTTCGGCTGGAGGGGGAACTACTACGGTCCTTTGAGTAGTTAATGTCTTCCGACGACATCCCGCTAATGTCGCACACTTTCAACCCCTCACCCTGGAGTTCTGCTTCGCTCCTCCTTCCGGAGCTGGATCGGATCAGCCTCGATGTTCGCATACCACGATCCACCGTCTTGCTGCCCTCCTGACGTGCGTGCTGACTATGCACCCCGCATAGTCCTCTCCGTCCACTGATCGATCATCGACACACAATCAATGAATTCGGCCATCCATAGGTAGGCTCACCTGATCAGTGTCGCGCTACGCACCCCGTGTAGTTCTCTCCGTCCACTGATCGATCGTGGACACGCAGTCGATGAACTCGGCCACCATCAGGTAGGCTCACCTGACCAGTGTCGCGTGCAGCAACGTCGATCAAACGTAGCACCGTGTCAGTCCTTCGACACGGGCGCTATCTCCGACCCGCAGCATTGTGTCAGTCCTTTGACACGGAAATGACCTCCGTCCTGCAGCACCGTGTTCGTCCTTCGACACGGTCTCCACCTTAGACCTTGAGAGCGCTCTCTTCCTGTTAGAACCTGCCGACACAAAACTTTCTGCATCTAGAGCACCCCGCTCCTAGCGCTTCTTTGTGACCTCGGCAATCTATAGGATTACCTAGCACTCTTCCTTTTTTGTGACCTCGGCGTTCTATAGGATGACCTTCTCCATCCTCGATGACGTCCTCTTCTCCAGCTCCTTTCCACCTCAACTCTTCTCCTGCCCGAGCGCATCTGCCCGTCAGCTTTCGACCACTGTCGATGTTGAGTGTGTGCTTGCTGCTGCAGCCGCACCTGTCCCGGGCTTCTTCCCTATAGCAGGCGACGTCCCTTGACGTCCTTATCCTCGGAGTCAGTCATGCATCTGAGGCTCTGTCATGCTCGGACTTCTTCTCCACCGGTCTCTTCTCAGCGGCCGCCTTTTTCTCCTTTTCCTCGGCCGCTGGAGTCTCTTTCACCGGCTACTTCTCCTGTCCGTCGTCCATGCCTTTTACGTGTTCCTGAAATTCAAAGAAGTCGTCGAGCACGTCACATGCACTTACCAGCAAGAATAACTTATCCCTTATTTCAACCAAGCACCGCCGGTAAGTAGCTGCTAGCATGAGACAACGCGGACCTTAGGTCTGACTCTGGAGCGTGGGCTGCTGGCCGCCGATAGTGTCGTCCTCTACGCCATCGACCCAAGGCTGAACTGGAGCACCTGCCGCACGGCGGTGACAAGGAACTCCGGCAGATTGACCGCCTCCTCCTTACTTGCCACGTACACATGCATGCATGCAGGATGCCGCCTCCGTAGCATCTTCTCTCGGTGTCTTCTCTGGAACCATGTCTTTTGCTTCGAGGTCCTCCAGCCGGTCCTCCTGGTCCTCGTCTGCTACTTCTGCTGGGACAGCGCGTCGTCGCTCGTAGGGGGCGTCGGCTCCGGCGCCCTCCGGCTGCTTGCAGGCGTCCTCTGCATGTCCAGCTGCGTCAAGAAGGCGTCCTCCCTCCTCAGTGCAGAACTCACGCAGCTGCGTCAAGTCCAGGAGCATAGCATAAGTAGAAGCAGCTCCTTGTTGGCCATGTACTCCTACATACCCATGCATGCATGAAACATGACCTCTCTCCTTCCTCTGGACCTCCTCTTGAGCAACTTCGAGTGTGTCGACATTGACACCGTTCGCTCAAGACCACGCTGCACACCATAGCCATCTCCACCGTGGACTCGGCCATGTCTTGCAGGCACTCGAACAGCTCCAGCTTGTTCTTCTCGCACACCTTGGCCTCTGCCTTCTTCTCCTCCTCGATCGCAAGAGACTTCTTGGACACTTACTCCTCCAACCCCTGGGACTTCACCGTGTTCGTCTGCTGCCGCCGCCGCCGCCGGAGACCTTTGGCGCACCTGTTTCAAGGCCTTCGTCGACAGATATTTTTCCACCTTCGTGCACGACCGCTTCAACCTTCCTTTGCAGGCGAATCATGCTCATCTATGTTGGCCACGTAGACTTACGTGCATGCATGTATGCAATGCAGCAGCTTCATTTGTTTAGGTGGCAGCAGGGCAGCGTCGCAGCGGTGGCTTCTTCTCGTTATCCATGGATGACATGCGTCCCACACTCGCCATGTCGGCGACGCCTCTGATCTTTCAGCAGCCACATCCCTGTGATCGATCCTCTCGCCGAGCTCTACACGGCGATGCCAAGATCCATGCATGAGAAAACAAACTTTACGCGGGTGCGATAAACAGAAGCGTCGATGGCTTCACGAATCCACCTGTCTTCGAGAAGAACCTCCAGTGCCTATTTCTATCCTACAACAGCGTTGACCGGGAGGTCTCCATCACGAGCACCTCTTCAA
>LTAE01006346.1:7293-21956 GCA_001647135.1 Pontederia paniculata
TATATATGATTGCTGAATCATTTGATCTAATTTCATTAAAAAAATTTCAAAAGAATATATCTATGATTACTTTAAAAAGGATAATACTGTACAAAAAAGACTTCAATAAAAAAATTTATTTTTCTAAATATTTTCTAAATTCAAATATCAAAATTAACCAATGCATTCTTCCTTATTTCTCCATCATGTTTTTGCTTATTTCTTGGGTGGACAAATTGGAAAGTTTTTTGGATATATTTTCTTGAATATTTATTTTCTTGAATCGAACTTTGTTAAAATAATTACAGATTTTTTGTGACGAAAAAAAATAATATATTTAGCTTCTAATACATGTGCTCTAGTAGGTTTTACGGGTCTGAAACTTTGATGCCTACCCGGTCCCGGTTCGACCGGATTACATGGTCCGGTTCCGATGTCGACTTCGACACGGCCATTGATGCATTATATTTCATATTTTTACCCCCAAAAAAAATTGGGTTTTAGGGTTCTTTGTTCTTATCAGATATTTCGAAGGGGGACGAGATGAAGAAGGGAGGGAGATCACATCCCGATTGCATCAACTCCACCAATCCCTATCACGAGTGCGTCGAGTACTGCTTCAAACGGATCGCCGAAGCAAAAGCTCGGGAGGAGGAAGGTAAAGTTCTGGTCTTTCCCCCGTTTTTTGGATCTTAGATTTCTATGTATAAGAATTCGGTTTAATCTCGAGGTTTATGTTCAACAATGGTTAATATTGGTCGAAAGAAGAATTCTTTCTTCGAACTTTAGATTCTATCGATGCAACTGGTTCTATTATTTTGTATAATTGCAATAAAATTCGATTACATGTATTGAAAAGTATTGTTTTTTTTTTTTTCATTCTAACTTTGAAGTTGCTTTAGAGAGCAATAAGGATGTGGAGAAAGAGCCCAAAGAGAGGATGGTGCATCCCAGTTGCATTAACGCAGCGAACCCGCACCACGAGTGCAGCGAATTCTGCTATAGAAAAATTGCAGAAGCAAGGGAACTTGTGGAGAAGGATGTATCAGGTTTGTTTGTTACTTCATGTACAAGAGATATCTAAGCTTTTGATATTGCATTTTCTTGACTATGAATTCCAGCAACTTATGAGAGTATAAGATCATCAAAGATGCTTGAATTTATGCAGTATGCCATTTTTATGTTGAACATATAGCACGCCTATTAATTCTGCAAGGAAAAAAGAATATGGGTGTGTGGATATAGTCGCTATGGGTTTCTTTGTCATTAGAACGAATTTGGCATGTCTCTCCCCATTGTTTATCTTCCTCCAATTGAAAGCCAGATAAAAAGATTAAACTACAACATATCAGATAGATAAAATCCAGATCAATCTACGCTGGGACTTATCAGGTAAATAGTATAGTTTGGGATTAAACGAGATTAACCCAAATTTATTATTGCTATCTTTTGTTTCGTTTATTCGTGTTTCATATGTTGATCTTTTTGGGAAATAAACCATGTAGGCACTTGCTTGCATTTTAGGCAATAAATGTCTCTAAAAAAGTGTTGGATACAGCAAAATCCTCTAGAGCTGTTTTTTTAGCACTTTCATGATGTCATTCAAGTTTGTTTATCTCACTATCAAAAGTACTTTTTCTAGATACACAACAAGCGACTGGTGTCCCTGAACCCTCGTATGATTCTGATCAGAATGATGGTCATAATGTCAGTCATGAACAAGGTGGTGCTGAATTGGGAAATCCAAAACTCACAGATAAGTGGGATAAGATGGCAAAGTTGAAACAGAGATTGGTAAAGATATCTTATTTATCACTGTGTTCTATTGTTACATGAGCCTTCTGTCAAATTATCCAAAAGATTTGTTTTCTTTCCATCATTTTCATTTTGTTCACCATTTGTGCACCTCATCATATGATGTATGAATGTATGTGCAGCTAGAAGCCAAAAAGTCCAATCAAATGGCAATGGTAGAAGAGAAGAAGAAAATGGAAGCTCCAACAGAGTCAAGGGGTATCTCCAAGCAAAAGTGGCTTGACGAAAGGAAAAAGAAGATTGGCAAGTTGCTCGATTCAAATGGTTTGGATATGCAAAAAGCTTACATGCTTGACACTCAAGAAAAGGCTGAAACAAAATATAAGAAGTGGGAGAAGGAACCTGCACCACATGGCTGGGATGGTAATTCTTGGAATGACCATGACCTCTTTTCTTCTTTGTCTATGCTGACAGCACATCAAATTCCAAAGAACAGATTTATGCATTCATAAACAACATTGGTGATCTTGCTTCCCTTCATAATTCTAAGTCCAGTAACTGGAAAATGAAAGTTTTGTCATTGATTAATATTTTTGCCTTCAACTGAAGCCAAGTTCATTATGTTTTGTTTCTTTCTTCTGATTTTTCTTGGGGATTAACAATCACATAGCACGACTAGCTCTTCAATCATTTTTTTGGGGAGGGAGAACTTCAGTCGTGTTGTTGGCATTATGATGATAATTTAGTCATGAACCATGTCAAGGAAAAACAGTAATGAACAAATTATCATTTGTTGTTTTTAGGTTGAGGAGTATGTTGTTCCCTTGACAGGAATCGTTATTAAATAGTTCACGATCTGAATTGAAGTTTTTGACATCTGCAGGCCATGTATGTCTGATAGCATTGACTTGCTTCTGTATTTTCTATCTGCTTGTAATCCAATGTTGTGCGCTCTCCTTACTGATCATGGAAAATGCATGTTTTCTTTTGAGCTCGGGACACATATTCTTTCTTTTTAAGGCATGGAGGATGTCAGTCTTGTGTCTGACATCCATTTTATTAACCGCTAAGTAGTCTAAGCAAAAGTGCTAAGTAGGCTCTCCAACCTCTATCCTAAAGGAGAAAGGGAGCCTACTTAGCACTTATACTAAGTAGACTACTTAGCAGTGATTCAATCTGTTAGATTCATTTTTGACGGTTTAAGATCAAACTTTTAAAATAAACCGTCAAAAATGAATCTAACGGATTGGATCACCGTTAAGTAGTCTACTTAGCAAAAGTGCTAAGTAGGCTCCCCAACCTCTATTCTAAATATTTACAAAGTATTCATGTACAAGTATGAATGTGAATCTCAGGTACAGTTCAACCAATGGTTAATCAATTCTTTTGTGACTTTAGGACACATATTAATAACTTTAGGAGATTGTTCTCGTCATTTGACTTCTCTTTCTGACCGATGAGCTTCTTATCTTCTTCCAACAGTTTTCAACCAGAAAACACTTTACAATGCTCACAAAAAACGCACAGAGAACATAGAAGTTGACATGGAGGCATATAACAAAGCAAAGGAAGATGATTCCGATTTCTACCGTGGTGCATCTAGTCTCCAATATGGGAAGGTAGGTACTTGCATCAAATAGTAGAATCACCAACTGTTAGATTATCGATTTTCACATGACTTTACTTCTATCTAATGATTTTGTTCAGGTTTCCAAGGTCCCTGAAGAAAACATTGATAGAATGGTCAAGGAACTTCAGGACCGAGAAGCAAAGAAGAAATCATTTAGCAGAAGGCGCAAGTTTCATGAAGAAAAGGACATTGATGCTATTAATGATAGAAATGAGCACTTCAACAAGAAGATTGAGCGAGCATTCGGCAAGTACACCCTTGAAATCAAGAACAATTTGGAAAGAGGAACTGCTTTGCCAGACTAGGCCTCCAAATTTTCCTCTTTGGTGGGTTCCCTTGTTCATGTGACAGATTTTGGTTCTGCGGTGCATTACTTGTTTAAAGCTATTTGCTACTTGCGATATGCATAACTTGTATCAGAATGCCAAATTGCAAATGCATCGCTAATGTAACTTGATCCTGTTCAAACAACACGAGTGTATCATCAATATGTTTCAAGATCTCTTGAGTCCTGGGATTTGTGGAGAAAGGTTAATAAGTAAAAGTTGTATAACACATTGCTCTACCAATCATGACTGGGTAATATGTGGAGATAGGGGTGTTCACGTGTCGGGTTTGATCCGACTCGAACCCAAATCTAATCCAACCTGATTGATTTTGTTCGAGTTGAGTTGGGCTGGATCGGGTTGATGACAAAGTAGTCATTGAATTCGATCCAACCCGATCTTCATTGGGTTGGGTTGGATCGGGACAGGCCATCGATTTATTCGATTTAATTTTTTCATATATTTTCAATTATTTTTTTACAATACTTAAACATCAATTATATTTTACAAAATAAAGAAACATATTTTTTTAAAATATTTTATAATGATTTAAAGGATATAAAGTATAAATTGTAATATATTATAATTTTAAAGTAATATAAAATTTTTATTAAGAATAAATTGATTTAAATTTAATAAAAAAATATATAAAAGTTTGGATCATCGAGTTAGGTAGGGTTTGAAAAATTGAAATTCGTACCCGATCCATTGGTGTTCGGATCGGTTCGGGTTCGACCCGACCAACGATCCGATTTGATCCAATTAAGATTGGGTCGGTTCGAGTCATCGGGTTTATATCCGACCCAGTGAATATCCCTACGTGGAGAGCATGTTATACGCAGAGTAACACATTATAAGGTTCCGCAAGTTGATCAAATTTGATTAACACAGCTTATTAGCATGATTAAGGAGATAAAGAATAATAATTCTGAATTTGATTTCAGAAATCATCAACTTAATCCGAAAAAATCATTCTCATAATTTATGAACATGATTGTGTAAAACGATAAAAAATAATAATATTCGATTTAATTTCAGAAATCATCAATTTAGAAAAAATATCATTTCAGTTCGAATTAGAATGGACTGTTCCGGAGTTAGTTTATATGGCAACCTCGAATTTAAACTTTTTATATAGAAAACAAACTGACCTTTGATTTGGATTAATAAAAATAAATACTCCGACAACTAAAAAAATATAATTTATTTGAAAGTAAAAGTTAAACTAAAATATTTAATATACACAAAGAGCAAGAATGTAATTCGATTTTTTTAAGATTTTAACTAAATCATATCTTAACTATTACTTAAATATATAAATTCAAGACATTTAAATTACTTTCTTTCATATTTGTTTAGTTTATATTAGTTCTTTGTTATTACTATTACTTCAAAATTGAAAAAAATATAAACTGAACAAATAAATGTCACATCCGTAGCTAAAAAATAATCATTTCTGAAATGTATCTTATTTATTGCAATTTGATGTGCCAATTTTCTTAATTATTTGAGTTAGCACTCTTTTGAAAATAATTATCTTATGCGGATTAATGAAATTATCATATTCTTTAATCCTTATAAACTTGGATTTATTATTACATATTTAAAATAATTTTAATTTTTTTTTCAATATTATGTTTGCATATATACATGTTCTCTTCTATATTAGAGGATGTATAAAGAAATGATGCAAATTGCATACTTCGATTTATTAATTTTAATTTTTTTTTGTTATTAGGATTTCGTTTGAAGCTCCTAGTGTTCTCTTATTTCTCAAAAATGATAAAGAGTGAAATAACGCAAATGTCGCACTTCATCCTCATTTATTTATAGGTGTAAAGGTAGAATATTCAAAATAATTAAAAAATATATTTTTTACTAACTATTTTTCGAAAATCTTATAATTATCTTTTTTATGCATCAAAATAATAAATATATCTTATGATTCTAAACTAATTTTTTTGTTACAAACTAAATAAATATTTTTTTTATAATATTATTATTTTACGTGGCTTCGTCAGAACTCATCAATTATCAACTTCGACTTCTCCTTATATATATATATATATATATAATCTGCGTGTAAAAAATGGAGGTGCTACTTATTTAGGTAGGTAACATCGTACTGTTTATCTTCTTCACCATACGATATTAGATATATGATGGATATGAAATTTTCTCTTTCTTAAATAATTTGTTATAAGTTCTTAGATCTATCGTACATTTAATATCTTACGATTGATAAGATAAGTAATACGATGTTACCTATTTAAGTAGGTAGCACCTTCATATTTAAGTATGAGGACGTTTGGTATGTGAATTAGAATGATAAAAATAAGAGTGAGATATTCTTGTGGGAGGAACAAGAGTGAGATATTCTTGTGATATTTTTGTGGTGTATTTGATTAATTATTTATTATTTTAATGAATAAAACTAAATAGTATTTGGTTGGAACGAGAACAAGAAAATAATAATTTTAGCATTTGTATTATATATTTATTTAATAATAAATTTGAATTTATTAAAATTATTGATTTTATTTACAGAAAAGAAATAATTATAATATAATTCTTCTTATTGAGTTAAATAGCTTTAAATAATGATAAAAAATATTCATGCTACAATTAATTTAATCTTATAAATTAATATGTTTTTCTATTTATATACAATTATTATTTATTTTAAAAATAAATAAATACTAAATAGTTATGGTATTATAGTAATTAAATAATACTTGCAAAGATTAATTAATATTTCTCGGTATTTTACTTTTGATAATATAAATATTGCCGAATAATTATGATAATACGATAATTAATTTATACTTAAAATGTTGATATAAAAAATATTGGTATTACTATATTTTGTTATCATTTATATATATATTATATCGTTAATTATGTATTTAATAAGCTTAAAATAAATTAGTAAAGCAAAAAAAAAAAGAACAACCAAATGTTCCTGCCATTGGCAGAAACACTTTGTTCTTGTATTAAGAAAAAAATGGTAAAAAAAAGTGATTTTCACATGTTCCTATGTGGTTTCAAAAAGGTATAAGAACATGATATTTTTAGAATGTTTTGGCTAAAAATCAAGAACAAGAACGTCATGTTCTTGTACCAAAACGGACCATATATTATATATATATATAACTCTTATTTTTTTAAATAATTAGTTACTTTAAATAAGATGTTATGTGATATGAGATTGTGAAAAGATAAAATAAAATTTTATTCATATTTGTAACTAAAATTTTTATCAATAATTTTTTTAATAATTTTATTTATTATTTTTTATTTGAAAAAAATTATGGACGGCATACATGTGACACATGACTGTTTAGTTTATATAAATATATATATATATATATATTAGAATTTATTTTTATAAATAATTAGTTACTTAAATAAGGTGTTATGTCATATGAGATTGTGAAAAAATAAAATAAAATTTTATAATATATATATAGGTGCTTCTTATCGTGAAAATTTGTGCCTTTTGGTTTTTTGCGCTTTTGGCACTGACTACTTATCTTATCATTGTCATTTACTTTTGGATTGCTCAGTAGCTCTTCATTAGTTCGGTGGAGAGAGAGTTTCTCACCCTAAAACTTAAAAATCATTTATAAATTAAACCAACTTTAGTAAATAAAAATAATTAAATATAAATTTTTAATTTCATAGCAATTAATTTACATTAAAATTATCACTATTTATTTTATATCGTAAAGTTCATACTTAAATATTTGATGGTGCAACAAATTTAAACTATTACACATTCAATTTATTAATCGACTAATTTAATTGGACTCCGTTCAACATGAATAACATCTTAATTAACTATAGTTTTTTTTATCTCATCAATCACGAGAATTGTTAGATCCTAAGACAAGATCTTGCTAAGTATATAGTATTTTGTGTAATGATGATGACGTGGCATATTTTTTATTATTCCATGAGCCAATGCTGTCATTAACGAAAAAATTAAATTGATAAATCAAAATAAGTTCAGAGATTAAAATTAATAAATTTATAGTTTAAAATTAGATGAAAAAAATTATAATAAATGAGTGTCAGCAGAAATAATGTTTTTTTATTTATAATTTATATCCGGTCTTTTTTTTTTGGTTCCAGGAAGTGTAGAGCATCTAAAAGAGGGGCACATAGATCACACGAGAGGAGAGAGAGAGAGAAGAGAGAGAGAGAGAGAGAGAGAGAGGATGACGAGAGGGAAGCAGAAGATAGAGGCGCAGAGGAAGAACGCCGAGAAGAACCAGAAGTCCAAGGGCTCGCAGCTTGAAGCGAGGGCCGTCGGCCTCAAGGTCGTCTGCCCCATTTGTAAGGTAATCAAAATTTCCAGTTCGTTGTTCCCCCCTCACCGATCAAAATCCGATTTTGATCGCAAATAACGTGTCAAGATCCCATCTTTTCTCCTTCTGTGATTTAGTTCTGATTGCGGAATTCTCCTCCGTCCTCAAAATAATCAGGTTACTGATCGCGCGGATATGCTCATCCACCATGTTTATGCTTCTCCTTCATATTTAAAGCAGACATATTGGTAGTGGTTTGCAGTCATGTGATATGGTCTGCTGTGCCTGATGGGCTTCCTGTTCAATTTTCCCCTTTTTGAGGAAAAGATGGGCATTAAAAGTTGATGATCTCTCTTTCCTCTGGCGTGTTGGTAGCAAGTCCTTTCCGAAACCAAGTTAACCGCATGGGCAGGGGAAATTTACGATTAGTAGTCTGCAGGAAACATTTCATTTCCTTGGCGTTCTAGCCGGGACTTCTACAACAACAATATATTCGTTGATCCATGTTCATGACGTTGGCTGTCGAGGCCTAACCAACCCTCCTCCTTTATCCGGGTTTGGGACCGGCTATAAACATAGGCTACATACACAACGAAACATATGTGCATGACATCGAGCTCTGGTCGTAAACAGTCTATTGTAGGCATAGTGGTTCACATTTTAACCCTCATCGAGCTCCGGTCGTAAACAGTCTATTGTAGGCATAGTGGTTCACATTTTAACCCTCTTGTCTTGTATATACATTGTAGAAACATAAACCGTTAAAGTTCATGTTATGGAAAAAAAAGATGGAACAAGAATGAAAAGATTGGCCTTGTGAATTGAAGATGAGAACATCAACAAAGTAAACATGCATAAAATATAGGTGTCATAGAGGAGGAAAATGAGAAAACATATGAGTTCTAAGATTTCTTACATTGACTCTTGCTAAGGGCTAAATGTTGAGCATTGATCCAGGTTCCTAGCTGCAAGAGCTTAGTTGCTATTCAGAGGTTATCATTTTATGCATCAAGATAAGACATAATGCATAAGGTTACAGGGAGACCAATTGCTTCAGTTTTCGTGTCTCTAGACACGAACTGGAGGTTTTCGGATAGGAAATAAGATATTCCAATGACAATGAGTGTCGTTTGAGATCCTTTTTAAAACTAGATGCGAGTCTAACCAAACCATGTTTAGAAGCCAGCAGGCCTTTTTCCGATATGGAGAGTAGTGCTTATCTGGTGGGTGTGTGCCCTATGCAGTGATTACTGTCTTTGCTTAGTGCAAATACATCAAAAGTTTGTCTCGTTCAGGCATGATGCCATATTGATTAGTTACAAGGATTTTACTTTTCTCGATATGTGAGCTATTATTACAATGCAATATCCAACTGCAAAGTAAGCAAATGGATAGATGGTTGCTATTTGACGTGATTTTTTGTACTGTAGAATAGTAATTGGCATCTGAACTGTGCTAATAAAATGTTGATGTCAATGATTCTCTGTTAATAATTATTTGAGTCATATACTTTCTGCTTCTGATAACATGCTAAGTACCTATAGTTTCTATGTTTTTTTCTGAAATATACTTGCGAAGGTTGATCGATTAAAGGACTACTATACGTAAGACGATTCCTAATTGGGTTTCATGTATGAGTAGTGCAGGTGTGTTGTTACATAGTGCTCTTATTTTTTTCTAAGAGAAGAAAGGACGGCTACCGAGTTTGTATGACCGTCCACTTTTTATTAAACCGGAAACAATGAGATGTGCATGTGTGAAATAAAGAAAGTGTAACAAAAAACTCGAGTGTGTGTGCATGCCCGCAAAAAGATGCTACCCAGCCATCCATTTGCTACAGAGAAATGAGGTGTGATTAGGGGTGTTCACGGGTCGGGTTTGACCCGACCCGAACCCAAATCCGATCCAACCCGATCGATTTTGTTCGAGTTGGGTTGGGTCGGGTTGATGACAAAATAGTCATCGAATCCGATCCAACCCGATCTTCATTGGGTCGGGTTGGATCGGGTCGGGTCATCGGTTTATCCGATTTAATTTTTTCATATATTTTCAATTATTTTTTTATAATACTTAACATCAATTATATTTAAAAAAATGAAGAAATATATAAAGTATAAATTTGTAATATACTTTAATTTTAAAGTACTATAAAATTCTTATTAAGAATAAATTAGTTTAAATTTAATAAAAAATATATAAAAGTTCGGGTCATCGGGTTGGGTCGGGTTGATCGGGTTCGAAAAATTGAAATCCGTACCCGAACCGTTGATGATCGGGTTATGGTCGGGTCGGTTCGGGTTCGACCCGACCAACGATCCGATCCGACCCAATTAAGATTGGATCGGTTCGGATCGTCGGGTTCATCGGGTCGATCCGACCCGATGAACACCCCTAGGTGTGATACACAATATTATCAACTCGCTACACACAAGTATCCTTACTTGTATCATTGGTCCCTTTTGTTATAGTTTGTATGGCATTCTATTGATGGCGAAGAAAACAAAAAAAAAAAAAGAGGGAATGACACCTGAATCTCTTAAGATTGAAACTTACTAGCATGCAAACGAGGTCTTTCATATGTATATTTGAGGTCGTGTCGTTTCTAATATTCGGGACAAAGCAACATTTTGTTGGAACAATTCATTTTTAAGAACTGTTGTGTATATTGGTATAACAAAAACTGCTTCTTATAATACTTGTCACAAGATATTCCATGTCTTATTCTTGCAGAACTGATGCCCTTGGTATACCATAATTTAATTTGTTTCAGGTGCAACTTGCAAATCAGAATCAATTGAAGGATCATTATGGTTCCAAACACCCCAAGGAGAAGCCTCCTAGTGAGTCTGAATGATCGGAGGCGAAGACTCCATTTTCATCCTGGAAGGGATATATGTATCTATTACCAGAGTGTAACCAGATTGAACTTTATTCTGGTATCGTGTACCCTGTCGCAACATCTCAGATGAAACCATGAGGCCTTGCTGTTTACTCCGAAGTGATTACTTTTGTTTTGCAAATGCTATGTTTCTTGCCAATATTCTGGAAGATCTGTCATGATATATAAATAAAATCACTGTGATGGTTTGACTCTTGTATGCAATTACCTTTGTTATATGATGAAGATGAATTCTTCTTAGTCGGAAATTTGTAGAAGCATAATGCAACCAGGCCATTGAAAGTCAAACCATTGAAAATTTCAGCTTGCATGTGAAGCCAGATCTCCTGTTTTGTGGTTCAATTTTTACTGGTATTGCAGACCTTTGATTAGTTTCACCGCAGCAGTCATTGATGACTTACAGGGTTGATATACTTTTGGTGCTAATGAACAGTATCATAAAAGTGCCTCTTGAATTATGTTTTTTCAACAGAAATGTTTAGACGTTTTTTGAACCAATTGTTGATTACACATAATGGGAAATATGAAAAGAAGATTGCTGTTGTCCAGAAACCAAATTTGAAACTTCCATCACAACTTGTCAAATTAAATTTGGTACAGAGAGAGAGAGAGAGAGAGAGAGAGAGAGAGAGAGAGAGAGAGAGAGAGAACGGTCTCAAGAGTTTTACAAGGACAACGTGCTGAGAAGTCTATGGCTTGTGCTTTGACATGTCCTTGCACGTGGGTTTGCAAGTTCAAGGCAAGCAGGAATCCAACAGGAAGATTATAATCCTCTCAAAAGAAAGGAGGAAGATTATAGAGGTTGTTTGTTGCTATTCATATACAGCTAACAAATTATTCTGGTTTATTATTTGGATGACTATTTGATTTCATTGATGAAGATGGCGACTAGAATTGGAAGAACATTGGAAAACATAGGTGAGAGAGCCAAAGGAATTAAATTAAAGATTAGAAAGTGCAAATAGTATTGACTATTGTAACAATGCTTTGCCTCTGTTTTAAGTTAAACTAAAATGCATGGTTGAGTAGTTGGTGCCCTAACTTATATTCTGTAGGTGAGAAGTTCTATTTATATATGTTCTAAACTTAATATTTTATTGTAGCATTGAAGAAAAAGTATATCAATTTTAATTCATATCATGACAAAGAATTGTCTTATTGTGGCTCTTGACAATGATACTTCCAATGTCTCTTGAGAGAGATTTGTTCTTCAAGACAAAATTTTCTCAATCACTTGAATAACTCCAATGTATACCGAAAGAACAACAGTTCAAGCAAAAAGATGCAGATGACAATTCCATAGAAAAGTTGGAAGTTGAACAAGAGATAATTCTTTGGACATAACCAAAAAGAACACTGACAAGAAAAATAATTAGGAAAGATTTCTCAATCACTCGAGTAACTCCAACGTATACTGAAAGAACAAAAGTTTAAGCAAAAAAGATGCAGATGGCAATTCCATAGTTGGAAGTTGAGCAAGAGAAATAATTCTTTAGACATACGAACACTGACAGGAAAAATTATTAGGAATGAATTTATGTTAAATCTCAGATAGTACAGAATTTGGAAATGTCACATTCATTTCTAACATTATAGTAGAACAACAAAGACATTACAACCTACATAAGTGAGATTATATTTACCTAACATGAAACAAAAGAATCTTGCATATCAACCTGTGCAGCCAAGCTACAGAAGGAAAAAGAACTACAGACCAGTAATATCTGTGATCAACGAACTAATGTATCAACCTCCATCAAAGATCATCTTGAATGAGCTTATTCAATAGAGCATTTAGCAATGCATCCCTCTTCTCTGCTCGGTTTTCCTCCCTCATCCTCCTTTGCTCTTCCCTCTCATGCCATGACCGTTCCAGCAGAAGCCTCTCCGTCTCCAACTTCTCCATCGATTGTCGCCACTCCTGCTGAAACGCCTGACGCTCCTGTGCCCTCCTTTCCATCATATCGTGCCATTGCATCTCCACACGCTGCTGCTGCTGCAGAAAATCCTGCAGCAGCTCATGTATGCTGCTGCCAGATATCTTCGCACGCTGCTGCTGGTGCCCCACTCTCGCGTCATTACTCTTCTTCTTCTTCCTGCTCTTGACATGGCGGTCCTCTTTGTCACTATCCTCATCATCCCCATTGTCATCCTCTGAGAATTCATCTGAAGATTGTTCTCCACTGAGCCTTTTGAGCTTCTTTTTCACATGGATGCCACCAGTTTCCGACTCCAGGAGAAGACGCTGCATGTTCCTTGCCCTTTCATTGAAGACAGCATGCAGTTCTTCAAAGAATGGGCACTGCCTGCCGGTTTCCGGATCAGCTGTCTCTTTACCCTACGAGATTGAAATAGAGTATCGAATGAAATGCTGTTGTTGGTATAACTAAAATAGTACCAAGTGCTATTCAAGATCACCACCTAAATATGGAAAAGGCAAGTTCCTCAATGCTCAAAACTTATAACATTTCAGTGAGGCCGCAAAAGCTTCCAGTTTATATGAGAGATTTGATAAATATGACGTTAGATGCATAGCAAACAGCCTTGCTCACTAGTTGCCACTGTGTGTTATTCAACATCTAATTTAATTGTTGCAATGAAATTTTTAAGAGCTACAAGTTCAGAACAGTGAGTATCCAAATGCTTCTGCAACTACTGAAGCAAAAGCTAAAAGAAGAAAATTGAACAACTATCTCATGACAGAACAAACTATTGTGATAAATGGCTCCAAAGCAGACCATATACAAAATCCCTAACATGATGGGCAACCAATTAAACTCAAATGACAGTACTCAGCGTTGAGAGGGTTTGTTCAGAGCAATTACATAATCCAAACCCCCTAAAAGAGACGATCGTGGCAATCAAATGCATAGGTAAACCCGTTCCAGTTTATAAAAATTCAATCTTGACCTAGAAAAATATACCGGTTATAAGCAGTCTGTGGTCGTCGAGCAATTACAGAAGCATATCAGCAAACAGTACGAGTTCCAGATGAATTTGAGAGAGAACGTGAATGAAAACAAAGGGGTAGATCGGAAAAGGCAAGACCTTGTACCGATTGACGAGGTTCTTCCACTTGCACTTGCACTGGTCCGGCGTCCGGCGGTACCCGCGCTCCCTCATCCTCGCCGCCACCGTCTCCCAGAGCGTCTTGTTCCGCCGCGTCCCGGCCGACGCCGACGCCGACGCCGCCGCGGGGTCCCGCTCCATCTCGGCCCTGGCGGCGATGAGGTCCCTGGTCTCCTGCTGGCCCCATTGCGGCAGCCTCTCCTCCTTCCCCCTCTGCAGCTGCTGCTGCTGGTACGCCCCTCCACCGCTCGTCGGAGACATCTCCAAGGCGCCCGTCGCCGGATTCAGCTGGGCATGGAGGCCCGCCACCACAGACAGCCGTCCGGCGATGCCCTCGCCGTCTCCTACTCCACCGCCTCCGCCTCCGAGCATCATCTTGTCTCGGCGCTCTCCAGCGAGACCGAGTCGACGCTTGGCAGGAAGTAATGCTCGGCGGTGGCGTGTCCGATGTATATATACGTGTCGGATTCCAGGAATAGAGCTTTGGATTTGGTATAATTACGATAAAAGCCATCGAGTCCGGTATGAATGAAATTTCTCGCCAATTTCACGTTGTGGAGTTTTGTGGGAAAATTTTGAATGCGTCTTCAAAGGCACAAACTAAATAATAATAATAATAATAATAATAATAATAATAATAATAATAATAATAATAATAATAATAATAATAATAATAATAATAATAATAATAATAA
>LTAE01006347.1:8622-30239 GCA_001647135.1 Pontederia paniculata
TTTTATTATTATTTTAATTTGAAGGGTATTAATTACTTAAATTCATTAATTTGCGAATTCATAATTTAAGTTGATAAATTTTAATTCAATAATACAAAATTTTTAACTAAATAATATTTATGAAGGGTATTTTAGTAAAATGATGTATATTATTTAGTAATCATTTATATAAGTAAATATGGTAATCTGAATTACCACTTGGATTATTTATATATAGTAAACGGGGTAATGCACATTAATGATAATTTAATAGGTGGTAATCTTTCTGTCAGGTAATGTAGATTATCAGGTAATGTTAAGAGGTAATGCAGTAAACCCCTCCTAAAAGTTGTGTTGGTCAATTATATGTTTTTTGGCCTATTATATAAAATATTGATAAATTTCATTTGAAACTTGAACTTATAATTTCTGCAATAATAATAAAATATCTACATCCAACTTGTAACTTACAATTCCAAATAATAAAATCAAACCTTCTGTATTATAGTTTAAAACTAGGTAACATATTCGTGCAACGTGAGATTTAAATAATTTTGATACATTTTTTTTAAGAATTTTAACTGGGATTCTTTATCTCATTAGGCTGGTTGATCACAATGAACTTGGCAATCGAATTATCTAATAGGAATAATAAGAAGATAAAATATAAAAAATATGTGGACCATTATATACTAATTAAGAAAATAGAGAAAACAATCAAAAAACAAAGTTGATTAGGAATTAAGTAATATATAATATGAATTTTACGTAGATATATGGTAAATAAATATTTAGAATATGAAAAGCATTATATTAGAATGAAAATTATTAGAGAATATGAGAAGTTTATATTAGAATGAAATTGAATATCCTTTAATGACTCTAATGTATTAATATAAATATTTTACTCTAATTAATAGAAGGGAGAGAAAAATGACAAAAAGAAAAATTAAAAAAAAAACTAATGGAGAAAAAAATAAGATGAATCCTCAAAGAAGAGAGGCCTTTGAAAATTGTATGATGCTCAACTTTTAATTTTATATAGATTAAAGAGCATATATCAATATACCATGAGTTGAATTTCACATGTTGTGTGCATATTAGAAATACTTCATGTTCAAAATATATAATTATATATTATGATAAATATTTATAACATATTTTGAAAATATTATAGGTAACTTTCAGTTGTCATGTACATAATGTACTATTCTATACAATATATTGGTTTCTACAAAGTCCAAGTAAAAAACCAACGAACACAAAAGTGAATCATGATTTATTGGGCTAGAACAATCCAATCGATTTCAGTACATTTAGCGTAGATCGTAGTCCAAGCATGTATTTCGTAATCTGCATAGCTCATTGTGTATGTGTTCTTTTTTTTTGCATTAACATCATTTGTTAGCTTTGTAGATAGGACAAGTGTTTTGAAGTAGGAGTTGTTAGAATAAATATACATAAAATCATATAAAAAAAGTTGTGGAAATATATAAATGAATAATCACATAAATCTTTAATCATAGGCTACGCACATAAGAACACAAATATAAGTTATACAAGATTAATTGAGAACTTTATGAAGTTCTTCTAACTTATTGGTAATTCAATATAATGATAACTTATTGTCAAGATTATATGAGTTAAATATCCATAAAAAATTATAATATTTTAAAAATTATTATACAATTAACAAAACTATTTAAATATAAATTACGAAAATCGTATTAGTGTAGTTTACAAAACTATTTATTATGACATAAATTTTATAATGCATTTATATTATGAATATGTAACACATTAGATCAAATTCTAACACTCTCTCACTTAGTTTAATAATTTGGTAATATTCATAAATACATTAGCATATTAAAATAAAAATTGAATCATATGAATTATGGTGGTATAACCTTGATATACAAAAGTATGATCTTCCATGCATCGCAATATAATTAAATAATTTCACAACAAGTGATATTTCTCTTTAAGAATAAGTTTGAATATTTGTTGTGGGTCCAATCATTATCATCAAAATTATACATGTAAAACAGAGAAATAGATAATAATAAATATTTAAATAGATGTGTTTTGCCAAAAACACCTTAAAGACATAAGTGAGCACTTAGATTTAATTTGCTTCTTAATAACTAAGCAATTCAAGTCGACAACACATTATTTGGACTCTAAAATTTATATATTTAGCAATATAGTCTTAAATGGTGTCACTTGAAAAAAAAATACTTCACAAGCTTCCAGAAAACTAGTGTTTTATGAATTATATGAAGCTAGTAAGCAAACAAAAAATCCATGGGTATTTGAACCCTCAGTTAGTTAAAAGAATGAAATTGGTTGATATATTTCATGATGATACTAGGTATTGATGTATCCTAATATGAATATTACACTTTATTTTGTTGGTTAGACTAGAAATCAAAAAGGGGGGGGTATATATATATGAGTCTAATTGTTATAATGTGTATATTTTCAGAATAATCATATGTATTGGCATACTCCCAAAACCCTCTTCAATTTAAGGTTTTTAAAATTTAAGACTCGTGTTAAATGATCTTTCAATAGATCTATACACAATCAAATAAAATAATGATACTATCATCATCATAGATCTTCAACTAATCTATTAACTCGTCAAATGCATTGTCACATAAAAATTATATAATTAAATATATGTTTATATTAATTAGATAAAGCAAATACAATTGAATACATTATATTATAAATACTTCAAGTTTGCAAAAAAAAATTAGAATAATTATATTAACATAAATTTGTTAATATATACTTTTGTGTTGATTCAATTCTTTCTTAAATACCTATATATTATCTTAAAATTTAATATTTTATTATATTTATATAATAAATTTTATAATTAAGATAATAATTCTACATCTAATTTGTCTATTTTTTTATTAAACTCTCTTTATATGAGTGTACATTTTTTTTGTTTAATTTATCTCTTCTTATCAAATTTAGATGATATTATATTTTAGATATAGAAAATAAACTTGAAAGTAATAATTTATATATCTAATTTGTCGTATTTCTTTAACTTGCCTTATATTTTTGTAATGTGCTATAATATATTTTAAAATTAAAACTAAAAAAAGAATATTACAATAATCATGTAATTATCAAATTTTACCTTTTAAGGACTAATAGTCTAATGTTTTATTTATCTAAGAACTTATATTGACTGAAAAGATATTATTAACATTATGTTTTTTTAAAACAATGGCATGTATAATTTGATCTCTCTTTTTGTCAAAGCTATCAATGTATATCTACTTTTAAGTAGTGCATTATAACATTTTAAAAAATCTTATATATTGGTTTCTTTATATGCACAAAATGTTATTTGGAAATATGCTCCACCCGCATTTCAAAATAGATATTTGCGCTAATTACTTTTTATTTATTGATTAATATTTTAATTTATTTGAATATATATAAATTGATAACTCAATGTTTGACACAAAATTAAATGTGTTGATAAAATCTGAAATGTTAAATTTATTTTCCTATTTAATATTCGTAATATTACACACACGCATGCACGCGCGTGTGCCCTGCACACACATCAAATTATATTTTTGTGTTATTTTTTTAAAACTATAGAATTTAGACTTAAAATGTACAAATACATTTTTATTTTAATAGTATTTATTTTATTATTTTTAAAATAATTTAAAATATTAATTTATTACCTAACACTTATATAAAAAATAGCAAATAATGAAAATAAATGGACGTTTTAAAATAAAATATATATTGTAGACATCAAACAAAAAATATTAACTCGAATATTACTTGTTTAAATATTTTTTTATATTTACTTATCCTCATAAACCTTTTTTTATTTAAGTTTGTTTCATATTTAATTGAAGTGAAACTTTTAATTCGTTTCAAATTATTTTTAATTATCTTATTATTTTCACAATTCATAACATCCTTGAATATTGTATAAATAATGACAAATTGTAATTTTTTAAAAATTGATAATCAGATAACTAAAATAATAATTGTGTTGATTATTTCTCTATTATTTTTCCCAATTTCTTATTAAATTAATTAAGCTATGACTTATTTTATTTTCCTATTTTTCCAGGTAAGCAATAATTCCTAAAGAACAATATAATAAAATCTAGTTATTTTAATTTACTAGATTTTAAGATTCTTTTAAAATAATTATTATGGATTTATTTTTTTTAGTTTTTCTAAAATATTTTTTTTTAAAAGATGAGGAACCACCATGTGGTGTCCTTTTGTATTGTTTGTCTATTATTGCACAGACACTATAAAAATACTATAATTTAAACAATTAAATATATATCTAACTTAATTAGATAGAGATATCTTTATCAAAATAAAGTAGAAACAAATTAAATTATGAAATTGGAGATTGTATAAAGATTTAATAGACCATGTACACTTTTGTGTGAGTTTAATCTTTAACTAAGAACCCATAGAATATGTTATAATTTAATAATAATAATAATTATTATTATTTTGTCTGTTATTGTCTATTTTATCTATTATTTACCTCTTTTATAAAATTTATCTTTTCTTATATTTGAGTAGGGAAAATTAAATATCGAATATAATATTATGTGTATTGAGTTTGTATAAGTTTTCTTAAATGTATCTCCTTTTATAAATATTTTTCTATTTATCCATCTAAAAAATTTTACTTTTTAGAATGTATTTTAAATTTAAATTTGCAAATAAAATAATATTATTACAATAACCCTTCATTATTTAACTCTTTAATTTATAAAGTTTAATCATCTAATGATTTTTTTATTAATTGAAAATATTAATGTTAAACATTTTTTATTTAAAAATGATGACTTATTTAATTTGATCCACTAAATTTGTCAAAATTATTATGTATATCTATTTCAATCACTTTATAACATTTAAAAAAAAACTTAACAATACTTTTTTAACACAAATCACTATTTTGAAATATGTTACACGCATATTGCCTTCATAATAATTATTATTAATTAATTTTAAAAAATTTATTAGTATTAATATTTTAAATCATTTGAATGGGATATATTAAGTTATTTGAATATATAACTCGAAGCCCGACACAAAATTACATGGGTTTGATAAATCTTGACAAGATAAATTTATACTTTATTTGATCATCTTTAATTTTATTATATAAAAATAAATTTATCTTGTGAGATAGTTTTTTCTATTGTCATATTTAATACATATAACTAAATTCAATATGTACCAAACTTCATGGACGACAACTATATTATAAGTTAATATTAACCCCAACCAAATAGTTGATTATATACATATAAAAAAAAATTATAATTGAATGTATGATGCAAGTATTATGATTTTTGTTATGCTATAATATTAGGTCGGTCAATCATATATTAGATATGAATAACCGATTCTGACCTCCGATCATGACAATAATCCATTTGGGAATAAAACACCAAAAAATGGGTTTGGATTGCGACCCTAAAAAAGTTGTGAAAGCAATAATAAATTGAAATTTATAAAATATCAGAGCAATAATTAAAAATAATTACTTAGATTATTTTTATTAATTTTATATGTCAAATTTTCTTGAATCAGGACTTTTTTTAACATATTATATTCTATTTGTGATTTGGATGCCTCGTATGATAAGGAAGAGAGTTTTTCCAAAACAAATAAAGGGAGAAATATGATTGATGCATAGGCGACATCATAAGTGGATTCCCTTACGAAACCCTAAGAAAAACGAATTGGAAAGGATGACCGGAGGCCTGGCTTCAGCGGATCTCCTCTTTCCGAGGGTGTGGTCCTTGAGCACCGGATCCAATTGCATACTTATGAAGCCTAAAAAGCATTTTCTAAAAAAATATTATATATATATATATATATATATATAATATAATGGATAAAATATTTATGCAGCGCAGTAATTTACAGCACAAAACACTTATAGATAGTGCAAGATTACTAATGAGGGTCTGTCAGCATAGGCCCATACTAAAAGACTTAATAATATTGTGAGAGAAAATGTGATGCTGTAATTTGCAGCGCTGTATATTCATATCCCCATATATATATATATATATATATATGGTCGGAGGTACATGGGTGCTTATGGGTTTAGGGTTTAGGTATTACATATATGTAATTGATTGTCTTTGTCGATGAGTCGTTGGTAGATTTGTTGAATGACTAGGGTTTGAATCCTACTCTTAACATGAATTTTTTAAGTTTTCTTTTATTTATACTTGATAATCTATTTAGTCATATCATCCTTCTTAACTACTTAGGAGTCTCACTTCATCTCAAAATATCTAATCACAATCCTCTATTTAAACTAATATTTTTCTCTTTCCATCCACCCAGACATCAAATTTTATCTTTTTTTCTCTTTCATGCTATCTCATCTCTTTATTTTCTTCTCTCAAACTATTCAAGTTGTTCTTCAAAGAGGTAAATTTTATATTATTTTTTTTCTGAAATAACATTTTTTATTCAAATTATTTTGCATTTTTTCTCGAGTAATAATTTTTTTCTTATTTTTCTTTTATAATTTCATGTAAATTATTGCTAATTTATATTTGTTTTTCTTTTCAAAAATATATAATATATTCAAAACTCAAGATATTTTTGGTACAAATTTTTTATATTATTATTTTTCATCAAATTGTATCATGAATAACATATTTTCTTAACACAAATTTGTTTGTTAAATTTTATTTTTATTCTATTTTAGTAAAATTATTTTAATAATATACATTGAAAATGAGTTATAATTTTTGCACAATTGGTTTTGATAGTTAGAAAATGACTGTTTAATACATACATTGAAAAAGATATTTTTGATATTGTTTTAATGATGTCATTATTAATAAACTTCAAAAAATAAAACCTCGTCGAATTTAAAGATTGAAATAATTTGTTTATTAACTTTAGTTATACAATTATTTTTATTTTATATTATTGAATAGAAAGTGAACTCACTATAAAATATTTCTGACTCCGTATATCTGTGTGTGTGTGTGTGATGGCTATATATATTATTCCTTTGTGATTTTTTTTTCTTCTATAGAAGAAGGTTAAAAAATAATCATAAATTAAAATTTTAATTTTCTTAAGTTAAATGAGTTAGGGTTTTTTTCCAATATATCACATTGTTAACTTATCTTAGATTATAAATAATTTAGATTGCCATACATATATTTGTGGATTTGCATTGTCTATGAAAAATGTGACAATCTAAATTGCCTCTCATATTGCAATTTAATTTATGTTATCTTTTCATATTTGCCATTTATTTTTTTAATAAGATAGATTATAATATAATAATTAATACCTAATCTTATGTTTTATTAATATTATAACTATTGTATACCACTAGTGTTATTAACCTTATCAATTATTGTAATAAAATAAAAATGTAGAATAATAAGTATTAAATTATTATCATTTTTAGAAAAAAATATCTACCAAATATTTTTATAAAATTTTAGTTTGGTATATAAATTTATGGGGTTGGGATATTTGTTATGATTCAATTTTACAAAATTAAAACCAAATTTATATGAATGTCCAAATTTAGTTACCTTGATCAAGTATATTTTGACAAATGTTGCATATATTATTTAATATTATTTTTATATCATACATAAAACAATAAGAATTGCTAAACACATCATTTATGCACACTAAACAAAGTAATATATATTAGTAATTAATAATTTAATAAGTATTAATTTTTATGAATATTTAGAGACATTAATTATATATAAACATTAAATTTAATTATAGAAAGTGGTAACCCCATTAAATTATATATATATATAACATTTGGATCCACTTGGAGTGAGAAATCATTCTCCACATGCTATATTGAATCTTTTCAAACTATAATTGTCATCCACCTTGCTTTTCCTGTGAGCAGTAGTCTATTAGAAAGATTAATTAATACAACATACAAAATACTCATTGATTTATGATAAAGTACTTGTCTTTCCTTTTTCTAATGAACAAAGCTAAAAAAACTTTCTAGCAAAAACTCTCTTTTCTCGGGCACTGCTACTAAGTACTAACAAAGCAATGTTGAACTCCAGCTACGCTCTCTGATTTAGCTAAAAGCTGCATATAATTAAGCAATATATCTTATAAAAAAAATATCACAAGATTAGCAGCCGACATATAACAGATAGAAGGACCATACATAAAACTGTTCAGTGCATCATTTATAATTGACAGGCAACAAGAATCCAAATACATGAGCACACGGCCTAACCTGTAAAGCTGGGGAGTGCAATGGATTTGCTTTAAGTGATCAATATGTAATCGATGCTCGCCCTCATGTGCATGTACTGAAAGCTCATGCAGACAACTTAACACAAAAAATATATGATAAATAGTAATATACAGGGCATGCAGCAGGGACATTATGGCGGTGGGTAAAAGAGTACCACCAGCTGCCCTGCTCAACTCAACCACTCCAAGCATCTACATGAATGAGAACTTAACTCGAGTTTGTGCTTTGTATATAACAATTAATAAACCATGCATCACCCTTCCAGGCACAACAGTTCAATATTGCACTATAAGCATCATCCTGCAACGTCCTGCATTGCCTTCTGCGCAGCAACTTCAAGGTCTCTTTCTCTGCAGTGAGAATTAACTATAGAAGATGGG
Organism: Pontederia paniculata; assembly: GCA_001647135.1. Lineage (NCBI taxonomy): Eukaryota > Viridiplantae > Streptophyta > Magnoliopsida > Commelinales > Pontederiaceae > Pontederia > Pontederia paniculata. The sequence goes on from LTAE01006347.1 coordinate 17,296, forward strand.
TGCCAACGACTGGAATCACGTGCATAGACGAGATGAGACATGAGAGAGAGAGAGAGAGAGAGATTGGTTGGTGTGCATGGGGTCGTGGTCATTTCTTAGATATTAGAGTTCTAAACGGATCCTTCATTGGTTGCAAGAACGGAGTCATGGCGGGGGCCAAAGATTTGAAGCTATTTGGCGCGGGGTACGTCTGTCACTGCCGCTGTGCCATGTCTTTTTGCCATTGTAATTACTTACTATTCCCCCGCCCGCCCCACACCCCCTCTCTCTGCGGTTGTGTAGTTTCTATCAGTCATAAATTCGACACCTTACTTACCACCACCCCCTTTNCTCTCTCTCTCTCTCTCTCTCTCTCTCTCCTTTCTCAATGTGCATCTCTCTCACACACTTTCATCTCATCTGTAATCATTTCATTCATCATAACCACTCACCTTATCTCTCTCCACCAACCACTCGCACTCTATATACCTGCAGCTGCCTCTTAGACTGACTGCATGCTCTCACTTCTCTTCACTCATGAAGGAAGCAAGCCCATGTTTTGCGGTCGTGATGAGAGAAAGGAACAACGACATGGGGATTACAAGGAGACCAGGAATTAATTAAGTCAGGCAGCAGCACAAGTATGGTGCAAGGAAGCTTTTCCTTTGGGGGGAATGTTGTCTGGCTCAAGGCCACTCTTTTGTTCTGGGATGGTTATGGATCTATCATCTCTATCCTTAGATCTCATACATGGTAAGAGGGCCTCGGACCAGGCTTCATTCCCCTCAATCATAAGCTTCTGACTTCCCTTGACAGAGCCTCCTTGTTAATCTAGATATCTGAGGTAGCACTGAGCATGACTTTGCTGTGCCGTGTTGTTTTTTTTTCTTTCGTTAATATTGCATGATTTTCTGGTAGTTAATCCTTGGATTTTTTTTTTGGTTCTGAGAGGAAAAGGTGCAGATTGATGCAATCATGATCCTCTTTTTCCGAGTGTTTAATTTTCTCTCACTATCTCCTCTTTTAAGTTATATTTTTCTTATCACCTGACAAGATAACAAAGGATCTGGATCGAAAAGGTTTCATCATTGCCTTCTGAAACACTGATCTTTTATCTTGTTTTTCTCTCCTCAGATGCATCGATCTGATATAACCTCCTTTTGTTAATTTTTTTTCTTTTGAACAAAAACGTCTGATATTGAGAACTCTGTCTGTTTCACTACATATCGTTTTGCCAGATATCATTTAGTTTTCTCGGTTCTTACTCTGTGTTGCACGTTTCTGGATATCATATTAATTTTCTCTTGTTTTCTGGTAATTGTTAGCTAGTTGTTGAGGGAGTTGATATCTTGCTTCAGAGTTGGGACAGTTATCTCAAAGTGAACAGACTTTTTAATTACTTGCCATTTTATGTGTAGATCTAGAGGATGTCCTTCGCTCATTTCTAATTAAATTTCGAGCTAACTAGTAGTCCAAGTCCTTATTTTTTCCATATTTTTTAAATTTTATCATCTCTTAGCCTTAGTTTTGTACCGTTTGTGCTCATTAAATATGAGTCCTAGATTTGTAAGACTTCATTCCAATCATGGTTCTCCAACCACGCCGGCTATATGTAAGATGACTCAGGCGTACATATACGATATGTAAACATCTCTTGTCCCTCCATTATACACCTGAAAAATCTCTAATAGGTACAAGCAAGTGAGCTCCAAAGTACCCAAACTAAAGAAGCCATCATCTTATTTATCTCTAATCAAATGTTAATATTTGTGTGTGTGTGTGTGTGTTTTGTTGTATCTCTGACTCTATAAATCATTTAACTATAGATACATACATGCTCTCTCTAAGCTTACTGCTTAGAATACTAATATGCTCTATATATAACCAAGAGATGCTCTTGTTACTTGTGAGACATGGAGTTATATATAGTATCAAAGCCACCACCTTGATGTAATACAGAGTTAAAGCTGCAAAATTGGTAACAGTACTGAATTTGTCCTCTTCCATCTCGAAAGAAAAGAATGGTGCCACTTATGGCTTGGTTAACTTTTTCCACTTGAAGTGAGCATATTTGAGAAACCAAAAGATTCCCATTCAATTCCCATGACCATATCACAATGAATGCATAATATTCGCCATTAATTGTCATTTCTATATCCACTAACTACGTATCTCTTTCTCGTACTCGGGGAAGAAGGAGCTCATATCATGAATGGGGAAACACGAGTTGGATCTGGTTTCCTGCTCGTGCGAAAAGGTGGCCAGCATCTGCATGAGATTTGGAAGACACGTACGGCCAGGGGTGGATTAGGGTTTAGGGCTTAATTTGTCTGGTCACAACTCGCGAGAGGATAATAAACAAATAGAAAAAATGAACAGACAGCCTTCAAGTTTATCAGGACACGGTACCATGCAGTGAAACAAACGTCATGTTGCATCCTCGATAGCTCTGACGGATGATTTTTTTCTGGGTGCAACCATGCTTTCCAATCACAAGCATCATATGTCTGTCATCTGAGCTCAGCATCACAGAATATAAAACATCTGATTTCTTAAGTTTCTCATATTCAGTTTGCTGTGATAATGGTCTTGAGAAATGGCATCAGCTAGTTGTATATTTTTTTTGGATAGTATCTTCTCCACTTGTAGTTAACCTCATTTCAATTATTTCGGTTATATATGTGTTAATCTGTTTGATAGGACACGTACAAAGTTCTAGTTAGCCAAATGTCATTACTAGTTGTTTCGCGCAACCTATATATGTTTGCAACAGCATCCGCATGCATGCATGATCCACATGTATATTTGAAAATGTGCTAATATATAACCTGTCCTCAGTAAGAAGTGAAATGTTTTGGTTATTTTCAAACGCCAGGATGCGTTTTTCTGCTCAGTAAGATATCAATTACATTGAGAAGAACTGAATATTTTTTTTTGGGTATCCACTCGCGATCCCTGATGTCCAGAGCTATTACCACTTGACTAATTCGGAGTCGAGGTAAAGAGCAGAACGATATCTCTCTGACCAAATTGGTGATTTCGGGGCTCAAACTCGGGACTACTAGTTTCTGATCCTTCAACCCGGGATACACATATATTAATTAGATGTGTTAACTAAACTTGATTAGAAGAACTGAACATTGACAGTGGACTTGGAGCATATTGCTCCATTGACGTCTCGTTGATATCTAAAATGATTCCATTTCATATTTTAACTTTTGAATCAACAGACTCTGGATTCAATTACGTCATCATCGTCATTGAAGAGAGAAAAAATCCATTCAACAGATGGAAACTCCGGAGTACGTCTATTCCTTCTATAACCGCGTACTCACCTTCATCCGTCCATTTCAATCGGCCGACCGCACATTCAAGCTTCTCCTCCTTTACTGCTTGCTGATATTGCTTGTTTCCTTCAACGATTTCCTCATGTTTGCCGCAATGCTCCAACGATGCTCCAGAGATCTAATGTTAGAGCAGTGCATAATTGATGAGATTCCTATGGCCGACAATGCAATGCGCACGAGTGACCATCGACGATCATTACAGTAATAATAATTATAATCATCATCATCATCATTATCATCATCGTCATCGTCGTCGTCGTCGTCGAAGAAACGCATAAATCAATCCTTTTCTCCAGCATCTCCATCCACTGTACGAGATTTTTTTTGATGTTCAAGAATCCATTTTTTACAACATTGTAAACCACTTGCTGAGTAGATGTATGCTATTTGCTAGTTTTGAGAACTTAATTTAACACATTAGAAATTTTCAATCATTAACGACTTATAATGTCGAATGGCGTCACATTTTATTTCTAACAATATATATATATATATATATATATATATATATATGTTCCTTTACATTTATATTTTTTTAGTGTTAATCAGAATATCCAAAAAATATAAGGATTTAAATATCATTATATATATCTGTGTGTGTGTTGAGTTAGATATTCAAACCTCCGAGATAATTAAAATGATAAAAGTTAAATCAACCAGATCACAACATATATATCTGATGGCTTGTTTTGCATGAAAAAATTTCTCGGGGGTCACCTGTTATCAGAGGTCGTTAGTATATTGCTAAGCTAAACATTTGTAGATTCTAATTCATGAGTCCGGACATGTAAAGAATTAATATTTATGTAATAGATTGAATGTAAACTTGACGAGGATGCCTGTCTCAGGTTAAACATGAATGGAACAGAATTAATATAAATGTATACAAGGTCAAATAATTTATATTAGAAGAGGAAATTAAAGATCGATGTGATGATCAGTACATCGAAATTGTGAAATTTTAGCGAGAAAGGCTTGAACATACTCATAATCCTTTATGGGTTTCAAGTGATCGGATGATATGTGAGTTAGGATACGTGAAAAATATTGATATAAACTCTATTTATTCGCAGAAATTCTAAATCTACATGAGATGACTACAAGATCAAAACGATGAATTATCAAAATGTAATGCATGTTAAAAGATACAAATTTAAAATTCAAATAGCTCCTTGATTTACTTATAAAGTTCAAAATTATTCGACTTAGATCGAAATTAAAATTCAAACTTATTAGCGCATGACTTACCTAATATTCGACTTATAAAGTGAAATATTTTGTTCTGACCAAGGTGATGACCGGATCTAGTACTCTAGTAGCGCTCTGCGTGCTTCAACTACAGATTTAAATCTGCCAACCATCTAAACGAGCCATACTTATTATGATTCACTTAATTTCTTCAACTTGCTATCTACTCCTTAACCACTTATAGCACGTATTTACTTCAAACTCCTTGATCCATGGTTTCATCCACTCCACGCCTACGCCGATGGAACAAAAATTAAATCGTTTGTAGTAGTTGTGCTTTTTTTATATTTGCAATACACGCATGTTGCATTCTCAGTAGGGAACAAAAGTAATTAATTCAGATACAAAAATATTACTTATTTGATTAATCACAAGTTCTTGTTTCCCCAAGAGTAGTCATTTCTCTGGTAAAGCTGCATAAGGCTGTGTAAATTTGGCATCTCAAGACACATCTTCCTTTTCTTTCTCCATATGTTTAAAACCTTACATGTGCAACAACTTATATATAACAAATGCATTAAATTAAATATTGAAAATAGGTGATCAATTGCGTACCTTCTTTTTTTTTTTACTTTGGCAGTTGCACATCCACTTTTAACCTGATATGGGGAACACATCCACCCAAAGATATATTTTATTTAAGTTCAGATGCAAACAATTAATATTTTTTTTCTATTATTAACATGCAACTCATGTGTGAGTAGTTCCTAAAAAGAAAGAAAGGAAAAAGGTTGCTCACACAGGCAATTTTGTCATGACAGCGTTAGGACCAAGGATCATGTTATGTTTTTTTTCTTTTAATTGAGGGTACAAGGACCATGTTATGCTTTGATTTCCAGTAATACTGAATAAAATTTAGCATTATAGTCAGATTTCCGAACTTGGATGCGGTTCGCCACTTATTCCTAGGTGGATTAATTAAAAGGTAAGACATTCATCGTATAATTAATTATATGTAGGATTAAACATATTACAATTGCACCTTTTATACATCTTTTTATTTTGTACCATCAAATTAATTGGCTGTAGTAAAATTATGTTCAACAACTGTACCAAGCAAAATAACTTGTGACCTCATAAAATTGATTGTAGTGAAATCAATAGTTAGTTTATGTGGTAAGTAAATTGTTTTTGTTTAATAAATTAGAGTTTGATTTTTTTGCATCTAAAAATAATGATTTCATTTATAGTGTATGATTCAAGATTAACCAAATTAGTTGGTATTGCTTCCGGATAATTAAAAAAATAATTGATTATAGTGAAATCATGCACAATTTTACCTGTGAACTAACATGCAACATTAGATTTTTAATACTAAGATCTTTCGTATTATTGTTTCTATTTTCTTTTTAAGCAATTGGCCAAAACATACCTGTTGATGGCAATAAAGGGAGCAGAAGAGCGTCGGCGCATCCTTGTGCATGGTTTTATAATAATGTTTGTTACAGATTGGCAAAAAGAGTTTAATTAGCATGTATCATGTATGATGCGCCAAACTGCTTATATAATCATATAAGAAGCTTATGCCCCCTGATTATATCTCTTCATCCTTTTTTTAATTCCTTGTATTGGCCTTGCTTTGATAAATCTTCTTATATTGCTCGAGTGTAATTTTAATAATCCTTTTACAGATTTTGGTCAAGAGAACATAAATTTAGAAAAATGTCATGAGTTTTAATGTGTCCAGGATGGTTTGTTTCATTTTTGTTCTAAAGTTATTTTTATTTATATTTATTTCATAGGTCATCTTTATTACGGAGTACTGAATTAAGATTTGGAGAATAAATATTTGTGTCTGAAAAGGAATAAATCAACTCTAGGCAGAAAGGAAAAGATAAAGGGGGAAATGCCCGACTCACAAATTGAGATGCCTAAATAAAACCAAATTGTTTGCCAAAAATGACTAATTAATCAGATATTCAAATCGCCAAAGTTAAAAAGTTCTAGATGTGAATACCAAGAACGCTTTCCTTGCAAGTTGCAACAATAATAATAAGGAAACTCCAAGATCACGTTCTCTCAACCTTAAAAAAACACATATCACCGAATTCATTTTTGAAAAAAAAAACGTTACAAGATAAAAGAAATAATATATATGTGTGCATCAGGTAAGTATAGTAATAATTGAACATTATAATAAAACACCGCAATAACTTATATTTATAATATTATTTCACTAATTACATGAAAGGAAACAAACCAAAATGTTGATGACATAAAAGGGAACACAATGAAACCATTACCATCAGTGTGATATGTTTCCTGTTCAACAAATTAATACTTAACATCTCCTAATGAACCCCTAACCCTTCAAGGTTTGTATCATGAGTCCTAAATGGCTTCATATCCAACCATAATATTATGTCACGATTTCCTCTCTTCAAAATTATCGACATCATTCCAAGTTGATCAGCCGTTTGCATGCACGGCAAATTTTTCACAACCTTTTTCCCTTAATTAGATCTTCTCACGAAATCTTCTATAAATTACGCCGTGGAACGTGTAACAAGTCTGTCAAAGGAAGAACACAGAACGAGAACTAATGGAGGACGCCGGGGTGCTTCTACTGGTTCTTCTCTTGGCCGCCATGGCCATGTCCTCCCTCCCTCTCTGCCGGAGCCAGCCGGAGAGCCGCGGCCAATGGGATCTCATCCACCGCAGCATCGGCATCTCTGCCATGCACATGGTCGTGCTGCCCAACAACAAGATGATCGCCTTCGACCGCACCGACTTCGGCCTGTCCAACATCTCCCTCCCTGCCGGACGGTGCCGCAACGACTCCCACGACACGGCCGCCACCGTCGACTGCACCGCTCAAGGCTGGTGATCACCGACGAGTTCCCTTCGTGGGTGATGATGAACATGCCGCTGCACCGAGTGATGGGGGATATGGTCCTGCTGCCGACGGGCGACGTGCTGATCGTCAACGGCGCCGCGCGGGGGTGCGCCGGTTGGGAGAACGCCGTATACCCCGTGCTCCATCCGGTTATCTACAGAACAGGCTTGACCGGTGGCGAGGCCTCCGTTTTCCAGGTCATGGCTCCATCGACGATCCCTCGGATGTACCACTCGACCGCGCACTTGGCGCCGGACGGCAGAGTTCTCGTCGGCGGAAGCAATCCGCACAAGTAAGTAAGATTTGGTCTCGCACTTGTTATCCGGATACGAATCAATTAGTAGTTGCACTAACATACCTTTACAGATACTACAACTTCACAGGAGTGTTCTATCCGACGGAGTTGAGCTTGGAGGCCTTCTCGCCGCCGTACATGTTTGCTGACAGCAACGTGAAGCCATGGATCAGCGGGATCGAGCCGGGATGGAACGCCACCTACGGGCAGAAGTTAACGATCTGGTTCAGCATGGGGCTGACGGACGAAGGGAAGGTGATGGTGACCCTGGTCTCGTCGGCGTTCGCAACGCATTCGTTCTCGATGAACCAGAGGCTGCTGGTGCTGGAAGTCGAGGAAGTGAGGCACAACAGCAGCTGGGTGTACTCGGTGGACGTGCACGCGCCGGCGAACGCCGTCTTGGCGCCGCCGGGGTACTACATGCTGTTCGTGGTGCACGATGGGGTGCCCAGCGAAGGGAGATGGCTGCACATCAAATAGGAGAAGAAGCAGTCTCCATCACCATTGATGTGTGTCTCCTCCATGATGGTCTTCTATTAGGAATTTTAGGATATAATATAACGAAGCGATTCGAATCAACACATAGTTCTGAAATGGCTTTTGGTTTCTGGCTACTTATAATTTATTATCTTTTTTTTTCAAGTTTGATTATGATTTTTTTTATCAAGGTTTGTATGTTTTGTAGTTTGTACGTTTTAATTTATTGGACCATGAAAAAATCAAATTTAATGAACAAAAAAGGGTTTCATGTCACCCATAGAATATATAAAATAATCAAAATTATATTCTACATTTTAGTTTTAGTTCCAGACTTATTAAAAGAGGAGAAAAGGATTATTCTTCTATTTGTGTACATTTTTTGTATCGCTCAAATTTATTTTCGTATTGAGATAACAGAGGCAATAAAAGTAATCGGCCACATTGAGGTTCACTGGGTTGGGCGAAATATTGAGGACGGGCCCTTATGGACTGCTTCTTTACATTGCGCTAAAAGCAAGGGCCCAAGCGACTTTAACATTTCTTTTCTCTTTGTTTTCTTTTATTTTGACTCTGTTACGGATGAAAGATGTATATTAAAAAAATATTATATTATCTTTATTTATAAAACTTATTACTTTTGGTAAACAATTTAAAAAATCATCATTATAGAAAAAAAACGTATCATCGCTGTTTGAAATAGAAAACATCTATAGATAAATGCAAATATCATTTTTGACATTTTTTCATGTAAAAATTTAGTGGAATTTATTGTTAAACATGATTTGTAGACTATCTTGAATTATTTAATGATAAATACTATTAGTGCTTACTAAAAAGTTCAAAAGGAAAATTCATGTTATAATATTTACCAGTTTATTTTGTAATTTCCAATGGTAACTATAAAAAGGCAAATATAAACAATTAAATTGGGGAATCAACTTTGTAAGATAATAGTTGGATTTTGAACATCAACTTTTCTTGGATGCTTTATTAATGTTGACATAATAATTGATGTGTGTGTGGTGGGTGCTTCATCCCTGATGACCAACGAGCTTCTCACGCATTTTTTACCTTTTAAATAAAAGATCAGAAGGAAACCTAAAATGTGGACGCGCCGTTGAAGGTTGCTTAAGCTCAGAGCAGATAATATGACATCTTCTAAAAATGAGAACAAAATGAGTATTTCTTGCTCCAATCGAGGGATGTTCATTGTCCATTCGATCCAAAATCAAATCTAACTCAATTCGATTGGATTGAACTGGAATGATTTATATCCAATTAATATTTTTCCTGATTTACTTACATGACTACCTAATTTTTGAATAAAAATCAAATACAAGTTATTAAATATTTTTGTACAAAATATTTTCATTATTAAATTCTCTTCTCCCTCTTTTAAACTAAAAAAATTCAAATAATCAATATATTAATAAAAGTAGGACATACCAAGATTATATATAAATATGGTTAAAGATGTCACTATAATAACATATTTAATGACATATATTTATACCGCTTAATTATTATATTTCTCTTAAACTGGAAGTCAATATAAAATATTTTTTTTGTAAAAAAAAAGATCAATCAACGAGTTCAATATAAACAAATATGTATTGTTCTAGACATCTAGTTGGATTGAGTTCACTCGAATTTCCGACTTGTAGATGATCCAAAATATTTTCATTATTAAATTCTCTTCACCTTTTAAGCTAAAAAATATCAAATTATCAATATATTAATAAAAGTAGAACATATCAAAATCATTGCAGAATAATATAAAAATATGGTTAAAGATGTAACTATAATAATATATTTAATGTCATATATTTCTACTGCTTAATTATGTTATTTCTCTTCAAAACTGCAAGTCAACATATAAATATTTTTGTAAAAAAATCAAAAGATCAATCAACGAGATCAACACAAACAAATGTATATTATTCTAGTCATATCTAGTTGCATTGACTTGAGTCGAATTTTATTGTGTCCGACTTGTAGATGAGACCTGGGCTAACTCAACTCAATTGACCTAAACATGATTGAATATGTTCAAGTCGATGAACCGATCTCTTATTAGTAGTTAAGTGTGCATCCGTTAGTAATTTAATATTTTATTTTAGTAGTATTGAAATTTATCATGCAGTGTTTAAAATGTTATTTCTCACAAGAGTTTAATTCATGTCAGATCACATATTGTGATTGCACCGTGAAATCACGAAACCGATGCTTCTTGTTGGCTCATGGTGGTCCAAAAGAAAAAAAAAGGAAAGCCATTCTAAAAAGGAATAACTGTTGATGCTTCTCCTTTGGTTCTTTCTGTTATTCATTTTTAATGGCGTTGAGGTATGTACAGAAAAATAAATATTAGTAATAAAATACGAAGGTGATGCATTCTTCTTTGTCATTTAAAATATATTTTAAGTTTGTATAGATTAGGAGCTTAAAGCGAATCATTTTTTAAATAAGTCAAGAATTTTACAGAAAATATCAGAATCAATCTCAACGAGAATATTAAGTATCAAATAGAGAAAAAATATAAAGACTCAAGGTAAAAATCAAAATAATCTCATTGAATTTATTTATGATTTGAATAACAACAAATTAGAAAGCTACAAAATGTCTGAGAGCCTTTTTTGAGTTAACGAGAGCTAATCTCTTATCCAGCGAATGGAGATACGACTGGCTTAGCCAAAGCTTGCCAAATGCAAGAATTTCATATTATCACGAGCCGGATTTGAATTCCAGATTGCATGTTATATCTATCTATATGTATGTATATATTCAAACCAAGTTAAAAATAAAAAAAAGGTTATTGTGGGTTCACGAAATTAATCTAATATTATATAAGAAAAAAAATAGAATAGTTTAATATTAATTTTCATGAAGTTTATTTTCTAAATCCTTAGTAACCTTCTATTACTGAACATATTATATAAACTTAGTTAATGATAAAAAATTAAAAGTTTAAAGGAGAAAAAATATATTATTAACACAAAATAAAAATTTAATTATTGATAATTAATTATAAGTAAAATTGAAATAAGTAATCACACAATTAATATACTTATTTTATTAAATAGAATAATTGTATTAAAAAGGAGAAAACTTTTACATTAAGATAAATACTACATGAAATTTGATAAAATAATTAAAGGTTGGATCGATTAATTATTAGTGCCTTTATAGTGTTAATTTTTTATGAGACTGTACTTAATTATAAATATGCATTTTAGAAATTTTGTTTAAACCGGTGGAATTATAAAAACAATTATAAAATTTACTCTAAAAAATTGAGAAAATGTTTAAGAGAAAATACATACTATTTATGCAATAAAATTGTGATACTTGATACTAATAAATATCAATTTAAAAAGTGTAGTTAATATACGTATTGCATTTTAAACTATTTCAATGAATTTAAAATATTAAATTGAATAAAAAAGGCTCAATTAAAAAGAGATTGAGAAAATAAATTTGAATTAACAAAAGGTATCTACAAGATTTTTTTTTCCGGTCAAGATCAAAAGTATGTACTAGATATGTGTAGTATAAAAACATCCATATACAATCAAAACACGTTGAAGAGTTTACTTAACGATAATTGATACATATTGGGTCTTTTTTTTATCCACTCTGAACCTTCGGTATCCAGATCTATTAGCACTTGACTAATTCGGATCGAGGAAAAGTGCAAAAAAAAATATTTCTCTGACCAAATTGATGACTTCGAAACTCGAACTTGGTGCTACTAACTCCCGATCTCTCAACTCGAGATATCCATCTATTAACTAGGTGTATCAACGGAACTTGATTATACATGTTCCGTCTTTGTTCCTACAATTTTATTACTTCATTAAAAATGCCTACGCGTATATGTTGGTCCATTTTCTTTAATTATCATTATAATATTCCTTTGATTAGTATATTGAATGAAGATAATGAGAAATGGTCATTTTAGATTTTAAGAAAAAAAATATATAAAGTATATTTTACTTGGTATATATACATTATTCAACATTAAATTTGTGATTAAAACTTATGCATAATTTAAGTATTGTTGAACAGTTCTAGACGAAGATAATGTAGTCGTTGCCTCCTTTCAGAGTCGAACACTGAACAAGCGCACCTCTCGCTGATTTGTACTCCGCCCACACTACTAATTAATTAAACAAGGTACCCCCACATTTTATCGAACTTATATCACAACGAAGGGGGATAGAAAATAATTATATAATATATTAAGTTTCTTAAATAGTAATGGAAATTTATGCATTGTATGTACTGGAAATCTAAAACCTATGTGACCCCTTTTATATTTTAAGAATTTTTTTTGGTCTTATATGCATATTAAAATAATATGGAAAAATATCATTTTCTTGAGGCTAATGACTTATGATCGATGTTTATGTTTTTTTTATGGAAAATGACTTCTCTTATAATAAAGAACGATTGTTGACATGTGTGATCATTCGTGTGTCATTTGGTTGTTCGATTCCAGAATTTTGACAAAATAATTAGAGAAAAAGAAAAGAGAAAGGAGGTGAGTCAAGAAGTCATACCAATTCTTTTAATTTTTTAGAATAGTTAGTAGTAGATTTAATTTAATAGATATAAGAGAAAGAGGTTCTGAATTTAAATTTCGATATTACTTATATTAAAAATTATTATTATTTAATTATTATATATTAAATTTTGAATTAAATTTAAATTATCAATGATCCATATATCGGAAGAAATATTAGGAATATATATATATATA